>CM029595.1:90861351-90940036 GCA_017311375.1 Mytilus coruscus
AGCCTTTATACGGGGTGACTCGGTCGCCTTCCCTAAATCCGCTTCTGAAATTAAAGGTAACCTTCAATGTTTCATATTTCTAGTCCGGGTTGAAAATAAATGACATGACTTTGAAAAAAACAAGAATTTTAAGCGAAAGTAAATAGACCAAAGTTGAGTGACATAGGCCTATATTAAAATGTTTGAAATAGTTCTGAAGTCGACAAGAAATGAGGTTGTTCAGATAATTTACAGTCAGCCTACAGACTCGTTGCTTACACAGTGCTTTCTTAAAATGATTTGAAATCAATGTGATTGTTTTCAGGATGAATGCTGAGCGTATAATGACAAGATAAATGTAATGTTTAAGCAAATTATCCATCCAGCTAAGTGAAAGATTTAATTTGACCTTCTAAAACAGTGATAAATCTGCAGCCGGACAGCAAATCCCTGATTTGTCCGTGAAAACCGGATTTATTATTCGAGAATCAAGTGGAGATAATTTCTGAGAACGTCGTCAACAGATGTCGCTGCGTAGAAAAATAATTCCCCGCGGAAGACGACCCGGTAGAAAATCGTGAATTTGTTAAATTATAAGAAACTTAACGTATCGCAAGCGGTATGCATGATATGATAAGTTTTACAATTATTTAAAAGATATAAGAAGTCAAAGAAATGTATCGTTGAATCAGAAATTCAATTCATTTATTTTCAGTCTTCGGAACCGCCATTTTTCAACATCGACTGTCATTGACAAATATTCAACTCGGGACGAATTGACACAAGCCCGTTTTACCTAGGAAAAATAAATATGAGAAGTTTATATTTATAAACTGGAACATGGAGAACAGAACTGGGATAGTCACATGACGTTACCCTTCGTTGTTTACACACGAGCACAATTTCAGTACACATCACAAATTGGTAAGGCCCTGCGGGGACTCCCTATTATTTTTTCTTGAAACTTCTCTGCTCTTGACCAAAACAGCTCAGAAATATGACAAACTTGCCACTAAGGAAAAGACAGTCAACATGTCTTTGAAATGAACAAAATCTGTTATTTTTTTGTGATTTATTTCCCTTTTTCATGCCCCAATGATGTCTTTCCAGTACACAAAAATACAAAAAATGAACAAAATTGGTTTTACTTTCTTATAAATCACACAGATATTATGAATTCAGCACATTATACATATAAGAAAATGTACATAAACCTCCCAATAACATCCCTTATAAGCAGTGCATTATTTTTTGGGAAGTCCAGGTGTAAATTATTGTGACACTTGTCAGGTTTTGTCCTGAATGACATGACTTCAGTGTAAACATCCTAAGATCTGATATATCATAGATAAATGACAGAGGAAAAACAGTTTGAACAGAGTCAGATCCTTATTTTGTAGCTTTCAGATGTAATTTCAAATGAATGAAGATGATATCACATCATAATATAATATTGTTTGTGCTTATTCCCTATTCATCTTCTAGCAGTCATTCATTAGTTGTTCCATAGATGATTGTTCAATCTGCATCCAGTTTACCTAAATTAATCTCTATTTATGAATTTTAGTTCATTCTATTTTTACAATTGTTAAGCTGCATGTACCTGCATTTGATGAGGATTTATATATTAGGTCAACATGGTATTTTTTTTTTAATTTATCATTACACATATTTCAGTATATGTTACCAGAGATGGTTTTATATCATACATGTATGTCTCTGATGGTACAAATTATACTTTAAAAGCTTTTCATACTCATATAATTATTTTCACACCCCATGGCTCTGTTTTATGTTGTGATTGTTTTCAATTTGATACATGCATTACTATCTCCTTAAATTACATATAATTAGTGAAAAGCTATTTTCAGTTTACAGTATATTGGCATTTAAATTTTATCAAATAATCAAGGAAATTCTATTTTTCATTCTAAAAGAATAACGCAGTTAAAGTTTGAAACCTGCCGTATCTAATGATATATTTGGTTAAGCATGATAAATACATAAAATAGCTTTACGCCGTCGATTTCGTGGCGTCATTGCCGTTTCTAAAAATGCCATTGTTTGAACTGAAAATCGCGTGACCAGAATAATAAAATCGACGCCATTATGAGATTTGCTGTCCGGCTGCTGCTGATTCATATAGTATCATTCTATGCTTTGTAAAAATAAAGAAATTTGACTTACCGGTATGCTACCATTATATTCGGCATTGTTAAGTCTTGTTAAAATCAGAACTAATGAAACGCATGCAATAAATCATATAGCATGTTTTGCACTTTTTAGTTATTTGATATACATGATTGGGGATTGGGTTTTAAGTTGACAAATACTTAGTAGCTGTCACACCCAGAATATATCCTGATACTCTTGGCATTGACCATAACCGTTATTACATACATATGTACACAAGTTCTATAAAGTAACTTGACATTTCTGTTAAAGACTAAACGTGCATTTTTATATTTCTATACACAGAAAACAAGGTATCTCATTTCCTTTATCATATTATTAAGGTTTCATCAAATGAAGGGCTGGTGGTTTCATGTAATTATAAGAGTTTGAAGTTTTTATTTATTCTAGAAAATATAAAATTTACTTTATCTTGTTAAATACAGACATGACAACTCAAGGGGACTGTATGAGTATCCATGTTCTATGCCAAGTTTTATATCTCCTAAGTCCTATTAAGTTCTGAATGATTTTAGAAAACAGAAAGTTCAAACTACTACATTTTATAGTTTATTTTTACAATATACCCTTTTCTAAAATGAGACAGCACACAACAAAACACATGACAGGTTTGCAACCACTGTCAGGCCAAATCTCAAAATATAGTTAGAATGAAAACCACTGCAGAGAACAAAGTTCTTCAAAGATAAAATGCAATTCTGACATTAATTTGTTAGGAGAAGATTTTACTTTTTACTCAGTCTCTTAATACAAAATGAAATGAAGCCCTGATTTTGTTTTTATTATTTATATAATGAATTTTCTCAATTTTATTACCTTGTAATATTGCTACTTACAAACACATAGAAATTACTTGTTTGGCCTTCTTACAGAGTACTTTGATAATTCAATTTTTAATTAACATTGTCAAGGGTGTGATATCATATGCCAGTGACCAGAGTTGTTACATTTCCGTGTTCATCATTAATAGACCTCACATGAATAATTACTTGCATATATAAACATATTTAGAATGGAAATAAACATTAAGTTCACAGATTTAACTGATATTAGGTCTTAACAGAAATTCTCTAAAATATTACTCTAGAATAGAATATATAAAACAAAATGTACATTTTTACCCATAATCTTTATAAGATATATTTTCATGTAGATCTACTAAGAAAAAAATCTGTTTCTGCATCACTGAATGCTGAATCAAAATGAAGTATTTATGTGTATTCAAGAATAATAATTGATTCTTCTAAGAAGATGTATGCCTTGAAACAATTATTTCCATCAAAGTATGACAAAATAGAGGTAAACATGCAATCAGGGAATATGCTGAAACATTTTCCCCTTTAATGATGGAATTTTTTCACCAAAGCTTGAGGTAGGTATTTTTTCTATTAATTTACTGGTCCAAAAACCCTCACTTTATGTACATATTTTTAATCACATAGGATACTTTTTTATATTTCTTCTGAAGCTAATTGTGTGTAGTATTCTAGTTCAAAACAATGTTTTTTTAACCTAAATGTAATAATATTGGCAATTTCCTGATTTCTAGATGATTATAAGATATTTTTGGAATATTCCAATTAAATAGTTATTTACCAAAGCAGACATACATTCTGTAATACTTTCTCTCACTGTTTGGGTCCTGATACCTGACAGGTGCCGTCATTCAATGATTAATTATAATTTCCAAGATATTTTCATATTTACACATGTTGCTATCGCATACTGATAAATTATTGGGTATTATACCCCAGAATCACTCATTCACTTACTAAAATTAAGCGAAATGCTTATTTTCTCTCGTTTCTGATCAGCCGTCCCTTCAACGACTTTTCATTCGAGTTATCTCCCTTTGGCCGGTCGCCAGTTTTGGACCTGTTTAATTGACAAACTGCCGTTTTACCTGGCGAGTTTTGGTAACAATAGGCATTTCATGTTCATAATATCAGGAGGTATCATCCTCAAAAGGAAAATACGTTACCATTCCATGTGTCATTTCAATTTACATTTATTTACTGAGAAGTGTCACGGCCGCGGCACGTTTTTTCCTCTTTCCCAATCAAATAATCAAGGAAATTCTAATTTTTCATTCTAAAAAGAATGACGTAGTTAAAGTTTGAAACCTGCCGTATCTAATGATATATTTGGTTAAGCATGATAAATACATAAAATAGCTTTACGCCGTTGTAGTGATTTTCATTTTTCATAATTACCGATAAAAATAATAAAGGACTTTTGTTTTTGATACTGACTTTATCACTGTAAAATATCAGGCTCGCCCTTCGGGCTCAAAACAAAAAGTCCTTTATTCTATATTTATCAACTAAATCAAGGAAAAAAAACGTACCAATATCATACTTTACAGTAAATTTGATGACAATTAACGTCCAAATTTGTCGTTTGTAGTTTCAAATGAGATTTGGTATGATTGCAAATGAGACAACCATCCACCAAAGTTCAAATATTATAGGCAACCGTACGGCCGTCAACAATGAGAAAACCCATACCATATAGTCGGCTATAAAAGGCGCGGCATAAAAATATGAAACAATTCAAATGGGAAAACTAACAGCGTAATTCATAGCAACACAATTTACGAAAAACAAATTGTTTTTGGAAACTTTGACAGACATGAATCAACGACAACCACTGAAATACACGCTCCTGACTTGTGACAGGCACAGATAGAATGTGACGGGTTAAACATGTTAGAATGCGCCAACCCTTCCCTAAACTGGGACAGTGGCATTATGACAATAATTTTGTTGCTTTTAGATATCTTTTACTTGTTTTACATATGTTTTCATTGTCTTTATTTAGATTTACAGATTTATTGTGTAATACTGCTGCTTTTCGATAGTTTGCAGGGTAAGTTTGGATTTGTGATATTATTTTATAAAGGAATCTTCAAGGTTTGATTGCTTTATGATAACTCTATCTACATGTGGTTTTTGTTAATATTTTATATTCATTTTAAAATGATCTAATCTATGCATAAATGTTAAACTTGTAAGTTAGTTAAGCTGTGACTTTGTTGAGAAAAATAATATAATATAAGAAGCAGGACTTATACTTACTTACATTTGTTTTGTTTTATTCAATTGAAATATAACTAAAAATATAAGCACTCATGAGCCATGCATACTGTCGATACTAATATTTTGGCATTGCAAAGGGTCATGCTTTCTCAGACGTATTTATTATAAATCCTTTAGATGTTTACAGATTGATTTTAAGTCTGATTGATTGGTTGGTATTCAACGCTACTTTCAACACTATTGTGCTATTTCGTAGCAATCACTTTTAAGTCTGAAAACATGATGTATTTGTCAATTGTAATGGGTTTTCAACTAGCTTTAAGAAACTGCGAGTACTTTAAGATCGGTACCTGCTATCGTTTGTCTTTTGTTAGTTTTTTTTCTGTGCTTCGTGTCGTTCTGATGCGTATGGAACTTTCAAACTGATTTTTATCGGTTTTTTTCTTACGCTTTGCTGTCGCTCCTCTGTTCCAACTCTTGGGGATGGGTTTAAGCAGAAGTGCTGTGTCTTTCCCATTTAATTGTTGTCGTTGATTGCTGTTTTGTTTGTATTTTGTTTTAGAATAAACCAGTCTGCTGGTTTTCTTATTTAAATTGTTAATTATGTTTTCATGCCGGGGTCTTTTATAACTAACTATACGGTACCGGGTTTTGCTCGTTGCCATACTTTGTAAGACGGTCCGAGTTGTCTCTATAGCCTTCAACTCGTCTCCATAGACGATCCGAGATGTCTTTTTATAGACGATCTATTAAAGATGTATAAACCACTCACCACCAGATTTTGCACTTTCAGTTACACACAATTACCATGGCGTCTTTTTGGAACCACAAACGTACAAAGAAGCTAAAAAATCATGTGGTAGTGTTAATGGCAGTTTGTGTAAACTAACTGCTGCTGTCCAGGAACAGCTGTCCGACATTTTTTTAACCGATGATTACTACCAACCATACATGTAAGTTGATTAGTATAATTTTTTACTTATATTGATATAAAATCATTTTCAAAATCATATGATTGAACTTTAGCATAAACTGCCACAGGATTGCAAGCTATTTGATTCAACTGAAGAACTGAACTGCATTAAAAGTGGTAGTACTAGTTACAAAAGACTTTGATATATGTTTTAACGTCCCTTTTCTTTTGTAATTGCATGTTACCGCACTTTTTATAAAGAAATGCAACATAAAAGTGTGTGTGTGTGTGTGTGTGTGTGTGTGTGTGTGTGTGTGTGTTTAAGCTAGAGTATTTGGGATAAACCACCTATTATACAACTAACAATTAACATACATGCGTCATCATTGCTTCGCACCACATCACGATGTGAAGCTATTAGTTCCGTTCAATATTCATTCAATCTGGAAATTATTACTTAACAAATATTGATTCTGATCGGTTGCCATATGATGTGGCTAAAATTCGATTTGCTATAATGAGATATAAGATAGGGAAAATGTCACGCACAGGAGAAGTAATTAAATTACAGTATGGGTATTTAAGACCCAATCAACAATTATTGCTTCATGTAGACGTAATTTATGATACTGCGAAGTACTCCGTACCGTTTTCGAAAGGTTAAACTTGTATACTGATATATTATACCTTTAACAGTGTACAAATGACTGCAGTTAGAAGCTATGGCAAAAATATGAAATTTAATTAAAATCACATAAGTACAAAGAACCGTAAATTGGTAGTTTATATGTAACACTCAGAAACGTGTCCATCCCCCAAACGTGTCCGATTCCCCCAAACGTGTCCATATGACGTCGCTGCACTGCAAAACATGTCTTGTTGCTAAAGGGCGCCAAAACGTGTTCTGTTTATAAGCGCCCAATTGTGTCCATACAATTTTAAAAAGGCCAAACGTGTCCGGTTTATATGAAACCGTAAAGTCTCCTTTTTAAAAGCACAGAAACCACTTCTGCATGAAGCAGGTCGTGCAATACCCTCATACATTATATAGACATTTAGGTATAATCGGAGAATATTAGTACAATATAATCCACTTAGTAAACAGTGATTTAAACTGTACAAAACTAATAAATTGAAATGCTTATGTTTTTTCTAATTACGCATTACATATTTGCCACTGGACATTAAGCAAACAACATTTAATAGTTAATTATTTGTTGCAAATTTAGCTTGCAATTATGCTTAATAAAAATAACTGGCGTTGAACAAATTAATGCTAATAAATTACCACTTTATTTACAGTGAAGCACCGTGAAAATTTACGGACCGTGCGATGGCTGTATAGCCAGTCAAGGTCGTTCAAAACTCCCATCAACAAAATTTACAAGATAAAATGTATTAAATTTTTAATTGTGAAATTAAAATTATCTGAACTTTATATAAAAAATTATTAAAACCGCTGCAAGTAAAAATAACTTTTTATTGTGGGATTCTTTTTTAACCTGATGTCTTCTATTTATATGAAAGCAGAAATGACTGTGTACAGTGTAGCTTGTCTTGGACATTTGTGGATACGGATTACTAAACTTTCCTCTAGAATTTATTAGGTAGCTACATGTACTTTGATTTTTTAAGAATCTAACCGAACACGAAGTATTTTATCGTATCCCACGCCATTGAATTGCCGTAAACGTTTTTGACTTCACGGAGTTATATTGGCGCTAAGAGTTTTGAGACGTTCTGGCGTTTTTATCTGGACACGTTTTGGCGAATAACAATTATCGGACACGTTTGGGGATGTGAAATCGGACACGTTTGGGCGATTTATGATTTGAAGGACACGTTTGGGCGGAATAGACACGTTTGGGGGTATCGGACACGTTTGGGGGGATGGACACGTTTGGGAGTGTTACATATATACTAGTACTATGTTCTGAGATAGGCAAAAGAAAAGCGTATACTGTTTTGAGATTACTATACTTTAAATTTATTATGTGGTCAAACTACCATTTCGTGCCACTGGACACAAATGGTGTACGTAATTTTTCATTGATATCAGGACTCGCACTTTCAAATTTTTTGTAAGTCTGGCAAATAGCATTTTTTTCTTTCTGAGTTGAGTTCAAATTTGTTTCGAGTTATCAATAGAAAAACAGTGACAAGTACAGGATAAAATAGGAAACAAGATAGTGATGCTTTATAATTGTTCATGTACAATCTGTTTCAGGAAATTGCTTTTGGACAAATCATAATAGTAGTAAAGCTTTACTAATTAAAGGAAAAGAATACTATTCAGATCTTCCAACCAGTGGCGACAGTGAAGCTGAATATTGTATATATGCAATTTATAATAAAACACGACCCATTTTCGATGGGTTCCTACAGAGTGCAATAGTGAAAATATAAAATTGGGGATTGTTGTTATTTTGGAGTAATGTTTCATGGTAAGTTACGGAAACGAAGTCTTCTTGTGTGATTGTTTTTCAGGGTGTTTTAAGGAAATGTATTTGTTTTGTCGTGGATTTTTCCTAGTTTTATATCTTCCTTTTATGGCTTTGTCTTTTAATCTTTTTGGTTTTTCTCTTGTTTTTTTTTGTGTGTGTTTTTGTTTTGTAGTTTTATGATTATATCTCGCAGAATAATAATAATAAAAAAAAAAAAAAACCACACACACAACGTATAAACAAAGGAGGCTGAAATCCGTATATCTTATATGACACAGTACATAGAGCATTGGAATGGAAACATGCGATAACGATCTCCTAGGTAACAAACACCAATCAGTAAGTCACTGTTTCTTTTATATCTGAATCATCAATTTTATAAAGGAAAGTTTATAAAGGAAACCATTAAATGATACCAATGTTGTTGTTTTTTAAACTGAGAAGACACATGGACGGTCACCTTGTATCTTGATGAAGTTACCCACGAAACAGCTGGCAAAATATGCAAAAAGGATGGTGGAGATCTAGTTAATGCAACAAAATTTTTATATGATTTGAAAGTTTCTCTTTTTAATGTACCTTGGTCAGAAACAAGGTAAGAATCATAAGGCAATGGAAAGGATTTTGATTATAAAATTACTGTATATTAATTTTAAAGGATGATCAATTCCCCACTATATATCCGACAAAAGAAAAACTTACTTTGTAAAATTCTGTATTTGATTTAGGAACTTTTCTAAAATTACCTGATGATAAAAGGACGAGAATTGTATATTTTTTGCAGGTTTTAGATTATATATCTATCACATGCTTTAATATTTATGTGTTCATGCATTTGACATATATTTCTTGTTCTATTTTCGAATGCAAACAAAGCGGAAAGACGAAATCGCAAAAAACACGAATACGAAAACCAGAAACCGTATTTAGCCTTCTCGTTTCGTCATATAAATATCAAAGGCAAATCCCCGAACTGTCTGCATCCGGCCAATATAAAAAAATACAAACAAACAAACACAAACCAAAAATAGGAGGACACAGGCATGTTTATTCGCAATAGAAAACTGACAAAATTTGCACCATAAAGCTTATATATGTTATCCAGTCTTGCTTAACTGTCATTTGTTAAATCAAAACTTATTTTACTCGTACACAAATGAGCGTTTGGACAAACAAAATCAGACTTAATATTAGTATGTTATCATGAAAGCGATAAGAAAACCTAAAACTTTGGACAATATGAACTCAAACTGGAGAGATATCTGGGGTGTGAACTTATGAATATCGTGGACCAAAAAGTTTTATGAAATTCTAAATTAATAATAGTTGTTTAGAATTACTAGAGTTAATAGTTTATATTAAGTGTATTATAGTGTATCTGATCTGACTATGTATTCATCTCAAAAGTAAATAACTTTATGCTTACCCTTCCGGAGCACCTGAGATCACCCCCAGTTTTTGGTGGGTTTCGTGTTGCTCAGTCTTTAGTTTTCTATGTTGTGTTTTAAGTACTATTGTTTGTCCGTTGGTCTTTTTTCTTTTTTAGCCATGGCGTTGTCAGTTTATTTTCGACTTGTGAGTTTGAATATCCCGTTGGTATCTTTCGCCTCTCTTTAATTAATAAAGATTTTACCGATAACATAATATTTCAACATTAAATAGTAAATGCTATTATATAAAGTAATAAATTAAATTTCATTATATATATCAACATGAGAAAACATTTCAGTGTTCCAAGCTTCTGGATACAACATGTTGTGCAAGCAGACATTGAAAAGTCAACATTCCCACACGATCATATACAAAGCAAGGATAATGAGTGCGTATACGCCGTTATAAAATATGATCAATTTCAATTACCTGAAATAGAATTCTTCACTGGCTCATGTAACTCGGCAAAATATAGTTTTATTTGCATGAGACAAACCAATAAAGTTTCTCCTGTCAGAATTGCACTTACAGGTTAGTATAATCAAGAACTTGTGATGATTGGTTTTTTTATTGATAGAACACTATTTGTGTGTTTCCAACTTTTATATTTTTTACTTTCCAGAACTTTGCTCTCCAGTGTTCCTGGTGAAGCTTAATCAAGAAACACGTGTTGCACACACCACAATTATATGATTTTATGGTAGTCTCTGTTGCATTCATTCACAAGTCGATTTAGAAAAGTTGTGGAAAACTTTTTATTGTTGGTGACTGTAAATAGCGTTATCTGTCTTTTTTGAAAAAAAATGTAAAATAATCCAGGGAGAAATCAGACATCACCGACAAAAAAAAACAGAAAAATGACCGCAGTTCGCAAAAACTCTTCAAAGAGAACAAAAGATTGAGCAACACGAAACCTATAATAAAAGGGTCGCGCTGGAAGGGTTAGTATTTCCTGTGCTTCTAGTGACACCGTCGTGTTGCTAAATGACAAGCAAATGTCCGGCAATTAGTCGTATTCGGTGTAATTAAGAGTACGGGATTGATTAAGGTCAGGCAAGTTGAATAAATCCATGGTCATTTGTGACATAGTTATTCCATATTGGTCCATAAAACTTTGGAAGGGATCACTTCAACTTAACCATTTGAAATCCTTGGCTCGTTACACAAACACCAATAAATCAATCAATAGCATGCATGTAAGCAGTTACCCTCTATGAAGAAAACGCAGGCTAAAGAATATCGTATCAAATGGAGAGTAAAAAAACTCTATATGCAGATTCTGCAAGATGTTGCTACACAGAAAAAGAAAGTTCTCACAATTGGAAATAATCTGTTTTGTCGTAAAGTCTGGTTCTTAAGTGACCCTCATTGTCAATTAAATTTCTAGATGTAAGTCACGATATTCAGCAGACTTAACTATGCCATTGGTATCGTTTAGTTCAATTTCTTTGGAATCAATATTGTCACAACACTCTATTGTGCAACGTAAAGTTAAGACATTATTTCAGCTTCGTGTCATTCTTCTTGTGAAGCCTCTGAGTGAAGTCTACCTAATGCGAATAAAAGAACACACCGGCAAAAAAATAACACAGTTAGTTTCCATAGGAATTCCGATTATCTGTTGAAAAAAATTTCATTCAAATTGAACAAACGTGTTACTGATAAAAAAATTTAAAAAAAAACAAGCATCTTGATAAAGTCAGTTTTGGAGATCTTTTTGTTTCCCTCAGTATAAGAGAAGGAGATGTGGTAATATCTATGATTGCAAATAAAACAACTATATCGAGAGTGTTTATTTCAAGTATGATTTGTCCCTTTTTAAACAATATGTTTTTATCTGCGCTGGCCATTTTGTTATCATGAAACAAAGTTCGACTAATTCTTTCGATTTGCCTTTAAGTTTTAAAAGAGGAATATTTGTGTAAAGGGTAGATATGTAGAATACTTGGAAGCATCTTCGCCATACGCTTGTAATAAAGCTTCGAATGTGAATGTGTTAATTAAATGTAATTTCTCACAAAATGTTATTACTCTATTATACAGGTGAAGCCTATTTCCTCAGGTGGGTATATGTTATGATGAATTTACCATTAATCGAATACAGTGGGAAATCTTACAGCGTTGATGAATGCATTGATGAATGCTACAGGTTAATGAACAATGGATACGCATGTGCAGCTTTTGAGTACAGCTTAGACAATTCTACCTGTCGATTCCTCGAAAGAAATTCTAAAAGAAATGTTACTAAGTATTATTTGACGCCAGACTGGGACCATTATATGCTCACAAACACAAAACGTAAGTTAACTACCAATATACAAAACCTCAAAGTGAAAAGTTAAGTTTCACAGATCCCAATATATTTAAAATTTAAAAATTTCAATAGATATCAGAATTAAAATGTTGTACTCCAGACTACGAAAATAACATTTATTGGTTCAATTTCAAACAAAAACATAAAACAAAGAAATCAAAAGCTACGCATTTAAAAGTTTTACAAAAACATTGAAAAGCAAAGACAATCAATAAAGATATACACTTAAAATGGCGTCATGGTTTACGTTAATATTACTTGTATCCGAAGGCCAAAGCCACAGATTAAAGGTCGTCACAGAAGAAAATGACAATAATCATGAATAGTAATGGAAGAAGTCTTTTCACCGTAAAATACTATTTTGATATTCCTGTCAGAAAAGGGAGTTGTCTTCGCTAATAGATATTGTAACAACTTAAATCTGCGACAATCTACATGATCTTAATAATCAGACAAAAGCTTCCACAATTTTTTTTTCATAACAAGAATTTTATCTGCATGTAAAATAAGATTGTCATGCCTAAGCAAATGTGAAAAATAATTTAATATCGGAACAATTCCAGATAATATATACACGTGTAGTTCGCACTAAAATCAATATTATTTGTTTATTTTTATTGAGGTTCCTGATCACTGAAGGTAATGTGGTAAATTTGAAAATCGAAACAGGGAACGAAAGATAACAAAGGGATATTCAAACTCATTAGTAGAAAAAACAAACTGACAATGCCATGGCAAAAACCGAAAAACGACCAAAAGACAAAGAACAGTGTACAAAAAACAACATAGAAAACTAAATACTGAGCAACACGAACTGATTACCAAAATGTGTAGAATTAAGCAATCTTAGACATCGAATACAGCCATGGTCAAGTTTATATTTGTCGTTAGTTGGCTTCTAATTGTCTTATTTTACTTTTTATGAGCAACACGTATGATGCCACTAGAAATAATGACAATGTTTTAGTCTAAAAAGCACCATAGATCACCCCGATTTTTGCTTGATCATTTAAACTATTAAAGATCTGCCATTACAGCACATAGACTTGAGTGTGTAGGCAGATGTAGTATCTTTGGTTTGCTTACTTTCTAGCTGAACCATGAAATCATTATTAGACAAGGTCCAACCTTCCTTTGGGTGGAGTCAATAGTTAAGCAGAGAATCAACCAAAAGTAGGAACGGCTAGCAAGGAAGCTAACTAAAGATACTACCTCAAGCCTATGTGCTGTAATACCAGATTCACTAAAAGACAAAAGACATTATTATATGACTAAAGACAATCACTTACGATATTCTTGTATAAAAAAATTTAATTGAATTAAACTACTTCTTTCAGCAATTATAGGAGGTTCTATTGTATATGAAGATAAAGTTCTGGCAACATCAGGTGGCAATAGTGAGAGTTACATTAATGAAAGTACAGCTTCATGTAAATTTATACATTTTAGACATACGCCTTTCAAATATGATTGATAAAAACAATAAGGATAATTTGGTTGTATTTATTTGGTTGTATTTATTTTCTCGTTTCTCTTTGGTTGTGATAGTTTCACTTTTCCTTTGTCGTTTTTTAAATATCCTTTTCTTTATCTTTTACTTTTCTACCTTTTTATTGGTCAAATATGTGTGCTGAGAACACATTTCTGATGTCATATGTTGTCGGAAAATATTCTTGTATTTATCTCCCGTAAAATTTTCTTTACGTGTATTCATTTTCTTTTAAAATAAATAATACACATGTGTATAGTGTTTCAATGTTTAACATGTTGGTGGTAACGACCGTGCTAGACCCTCATAAGTAGTCAAGGTAATTAACACCACCTAGTATGTTGGTAAAATCTATATTTAGGCAAAGTAAAAGAAAATTCTATCTGAGGAATTATATAGGGATGATCTACCTTAAGCGCTCGAATCAAAACAGTTAGAACGCCCAATCGAATACAAAGTTGAAGAGTTTTGAAAACCCAAATATGAAAAAAAGTTGTACCATATCTGGCAAAGGCAATCTATGCATAAATAAACTCATCATAGATACCAGGATTGAAATTTTCTATTTACGCCAGACGCGCGTTTCGTCTACAAAAGACTCATCAGTGACGCTCGAATCAAAAAAAATGTGGGTAAAACAAACCATGCAGTGAATCCAATAATTCAACACTAAGGTGGTACATAACACTACATGTAGATAACTCTGTAAAAATCAGCTGAATATTTAATCACGTGTTCTTGTTAAGGATATATTAAGCTTCTCAATGATCAAAATTAGTGTTTGTCAAACTGCTATATATCCAATGAAATTTTTCCGATAAAGTGTGTGGTTCAAGTTTTTTTGAAATTTTTATTTTTTGTCAAAGTGTCAAAGTAAATATTTATTCAAAATTTTATGAAAATTAAACGAGCCAAATGAATTTTAGTCAAGGTGTTTGGTACCACCTTAATAACTAACAAGTAGTGAATTTACAGAAAATAAACGTATATTTAAGTTTCAAAGATAAACAGAAACACACTGTGTAGGGCAATGAAACGAAGGGAAAAAACGAATCACTGTGGTTTTTAGAATCTCAAGGTAAAAGTTTTCAAACAAACCTCTAATGAATACAATGAATACCAAATATTTTTTTTCAGCAATTTCTGGAAGTTCTATTTTGCATGTAGATGACTTTCTCACAACATCAGGTGAAAGTACTGAAATTTTGAACCATAACAGTACCACCTTAAGTAAGATTTTAAACCATAAAAGTACCACCTCAAGTAAGATTTTAAACCATAAAAGTACTGCCTCGCGTAAAGGTGAGGTTTTGCAGTCAAGATTTATGCTGTTTAAATCGTCTTTTTAATCTACACCTGATGTTTTTGCAATTGAAACAGCAACCATGATAGATCAATGTAAAACAATAAGATTAAAAGCTTAAACAACGAAATGATATATTTCTCTAAAACAATTTTTAAGTCCACTGTATATACAACATTAGCAAACGCATTGCTTACTTTTGCTGTTGCTATTCAAACTTCGAAGTCGTCGACAGCTGCATAGTAATTTGATGGAGTTCAAGGCCATATTCTATACATTCGTAAATTTTCATGTCATTTTTTATTAGTAAATTGACCCTTCTCTGCTTGCTATTTGAATGAACATTTTTTATACTCTTAAAATGAATTTAAACACTAAAATCGCAATCATATGAACAATGCACATGGATATATTTATATTTCTACTTTTGTTTAGCCAAACAAAGCAACGAAACGGAATATAACCCATCATTTGAAGGTTGGTATATTACACATATTTAGATGAATAGTTATAAATGATTTTGAATTTATTATCCTAGTATTTCGCTTTGATTCCTTCCAAAAAAGCGAATTAACAGAAATAATAGATAGATAACACTGTATCAAACAATTCAAAACTGTACAGCAAACACGACCAAGTAAAATATACAACGATAGAGACATATAGTTTTGATATTACTACTTCTTGGATTCCTAACCTCTATCAAATATTGAGCAAAGAAAAAAACTCTGGAAATTCCTAGTTGCGATCAACGAGTGGTGTTGGCGAGATGAGTCAAAGAGATGCATTGTACAATGTAGGTGCCAAACAATCTGTTCAACAGGTTTTAAAACCCTTTTAGATAAAACAAAAATCAGAAAATGTCGCGCGATATGAATTTGAAAAACGAAAATGACTTTGTACTGTACACTGGCACTGTCCGGCCTTCAACAATGACCAATACCCATCAAGGTTAGTTAGCTTCAATATTCTTTTGTATACCTTTTGGTATTCTTCTATTGGAAATTAAAAGGAGAGTGCAGAGTTTAACCCCGCCGTATAAAATCAGGAATTCTTAATATTTTTTTTCTTTTATCATTTAGGGAATTAAAGCTTCCCTCAAAGATTGACCCCAATAATCTGAATGGAAGTGTTGCAAAACTTTCTTTGAGTAGTACATAATAAAGCGGATGTAAACATCATTACCCTCTAACGGTCATTTTGTTTTTCAAGCATAACCAATCGATCTTCTGTGTAAAGGTACATTGTTTCGTGTTCATGTGTAAACAACACAAACATGTATCTTGTACATGACTTTACGCAAACCAACAATTTAACAATTATGGTTCTATAGTAACCAATTGTTTTCGTATTTCATATCATACCAGGCGTGGATTCGGTCGGGAGCGCACCGGCGCAAGCCTGCCATAGAAAAATGTAATTTATTGTTAAAATTAAAGCCAATTTTTTTCAGAATATGGTCCTCTAACTTCTAATTCCCCCTCCTAACATCAAATCCTGGATCTGCACCTGCATACGACAATTTTGTAATGTTATAGATGGACATTAAGTTATGGCTCGTTCACTTTTCAATAAATTTAAATGTAAATATGCACATGTGCAAACTTGCCTATGTATGTAAATACAAATACGCAATGTGTTCATATAGTTTGTATAAACAGGTTGTGTTTCGTAAATACTCACAATACACATTGACCATAAAATGAATAAGTATTTTTCTAAGATTGAACTTGATGCATAGAGTCGCCAATTTTTTAAGCTGTCATGAGCAGTTATCACGAAAGATGTATCTTATATAGCAGACACTGCTGCTTACCGTTCCAAAACTCCTGCATTGCTCATTCTTTAGTATTCGGTGTAGTTTTTGTACAAAATGAAGATTGTTGTTTGTCTTTTCGTTAGTTTTTTGCCATATGGTATTGGCAGCCATTCTTCTGCTTGTATATGTCATATCTTTCTCAATGGCATTATAATGAGAAGAACTGAAATAAAATGGCTTTCATACAGCATCAAATATTTTAACATGACTTTAACCTTTGACTACAAACTATATCTCAGTCTTTCCTTTTCACAGGAATAACATTTTGGAGTATAGTTTTAGCAATAGGAGCAGTCTCTGCTTTTAGTGGTATTTTCCTGACTATACAAAGAATTTTGAAAACACCACAAACACATGATGTAAGTTACAATGTACTTTTTCTATTGTCAAAACTCAGTTCAGAAATGAATAACAAAACAATGCATTTCTAAATATATGTGCAATAAAATCACTATATAATCAGACATATGGAAAACACAATCTTTCAGCATCAGTGGATTCCTATAAGAAAAGCATACCGAATCACTTAAAATTTTACCACGGGAATCCTTGCCACTGTTTTAAGGCCGAAACTCCTTGAATTCAGTCTGAGCACATCTTTTAATATCATCTCCTAATAGGTAGATATTAAACAATAGAATAAACCTGTGTGATAAAACAATTTTTCCATAAATTTTAAGCGTTGAATACCTATGAAATGAATAATATCGGCTGTGTTGTTAAAATATGTTAACTTATTGTTTATGCCATTAAAACTTTATTTGGGCGCTGTTAACAAAACATTTGTTTATAAGATACAATTTAGATACTTCTAATGAATACAAGTTTTCTCTATAATCGATTATTGGTAAAACATATATTGTGATTAACGCCAAAATTTAATGTATGCAACCTATTTGAGATGATTTTAATTAATGCTTTCGGCTTTGAGGAAAAGTTTAAAGGAATATCTTACATCTAATTTTAGATCTGTGAATACATTATTCTAATCGAACTTTTTTTCTTAATTTTTGCACATGAAAAAGCGTTCCTTCAAAGAAGATGCATTGGTCTACATGGAAAATTGCGTGTGTGTTGATGTAGCAAATCCTGAAGAATGGACCGGCATGGAATATTCGAAAGCTCATAATATACCACCAGAAAGCTTTATTGGAATTATTACTATGTTCATAAATGAAAATGCAAAAGTTGGTAAATCGAGATAATAAGGTTACACAAAGGAATGTTTGTAACAAAATATTTATTTAAAAAAAAAGTGTAAATCTACTTTTCTACCGGTGTGTGTATGTTTGATTTAATATGTTTTGTGAGTTTTCGTATGCAGATCACAAGGAAAGCACCATTCAGGATAATGTTGTATCATATTCTAACAGTCTTATAAATTTTGTATAGATAGGTTAAGGCGGGTTGGGGTGACTTGAGGAAACGAAAATTGAAAACTTGTGTGATTTTCCATTTTCGTCAGTTTTAGTCATTGAAAGATATAGTCGTCGGACAAAGCGGCATAACTCAGATCTATATTGGTAAAACTGTATGTGTTTTAATTTGAAGGTTGTTCTCCTTGTTACAGGTACCCAATACAACAAAATGACACGTTGGATGCCGTTATGATATTCAAAATGTAAAGGAACATGTTAATGATACATTTTGAAGAGTCGTAATGTATTTTGATACAGAATGCTATTTTGTTGACATTAATTTGCTATCCCGTTTTTAACGTTTTTTATAGTTGAAATTTGATTTAATCTAACTTATTGGATAAATTGAGTTAATTATTGCTAAAAAGTTGACAAGTTCTCACATTTTAAACAGAAACACTTCATAGAATTCATGCACACATGTGCATTAAATTCCAATCTTGGGCTGCCCCAACTTTTCGATCTGAGAGTTCCTGATTATGGTTAATCTAGAAATAAATATTGGACGTAAAGAAAATAAGGAGATGTGGTATGATTGACAATGAGACAACTTTTCATTCAGAAATAAAGGACAAAGATGTAACAATTACAGGTCAACGTATATATACTGCCTCCAATGATGAGAAAAGTTCGTATAGTAAGCTATAAAAGGTCCCTGGATGATTGAATGCGAAACAAATTGAATTCAAAGAAAATTGTCTTGTGGCCTGATTTAGAAATATCCTACAACAAAAAATTGAAATTTAGCAATAAGTCAATATACAAAGTTTCATGTGGATGCGATACACCATGTATGATGAGTAGCAATGACAAGGTCGGTTCTGCCAAACTTTGTAAGTTCAAAGGGGTATAACTAAAAAAGCTCAATGGATCAGAACAACCTACACTTATGCACATATTACAATATTACAATGTATAAAGTTTCATGTAGTTTCATTCTCATTTTAAAATTGTAAAATATTGATAATCAATTCTTTATCTAAATTGATGTAGTCAAGCTGTATATTGAAAATAAATCAGAACACTTATATTTAAAAGTATTTAGATATAAGAAGATTTGGTATGAGTGCCAATGAGACAACTCTCCATCCAAGTCAAAATTTATAAAAGTAAACCATTATAGGTCAAAGTACGGTCTTCAACACGGAGCCTTGGCTCACAAGCTATAAAGGGCCCCAAAATTACTAGTATTTGCATCTTTTCTGTGTCCCAATCAACAAACTCAGTTTTAAAGGCATTGGGTTGAAATACATGTATTTACAAAATAAATATTGAAACTATGTAAATTTCGGTGTATCATGTGAAGTTAGATTGTGAAGTTAGATATAAATATCATTCCCAGTTACATAGCATCACTTCCGGTGTTCGTACTACCCAACTATTTAGATTGAATTATGCCTTACTCGTTTGCATTGTTTTCAATCCGTGCAATTGTATCTCTGCTAAGGTTTTGCTTCATTAGTACAATGTCTTCTAAATGTACTCTTTTATTTCCAAAGTTTACAAAATTATAGTTAACAGAATTTTCTACCTGTTTTATATGTGAAAGGAATTTTCTTGTTAATATGTATCAAAACTTGGTCTGGAATTCATCTTAATTTTGTTATTAATTTCGATGTTTTGTGACGGATATCTGCTCGGATCTAGACAATTATACAAATGTTTACTGTGTGTGTAAGTGTTTTGTCATTTAGCACACGTGAGACGACTCTAGAGCTTGTAAAAACCATTCAGTCTTTAAAACTAAAGGAACGAATTTTCGGATTTTTTCAGCAAAACTCATAGCTCAAACTGGAAGAGATGTACAAGTAGTTCTTGTATTTGGAGATACATCCTACTGGCACCACTTTCTTCGCGTTTATTAGCAAATCCATTTTGTATGCACTTTTGAATGGGGAATTCCTCAAACCGTACAATATTATGGAATCATGTGACGTTACAAAGGTTATTTTTATTCTGATATCCGTTCACTTTAGGCTAACCTCCATATTGAGTATTTAATATGGAGTAGGGCTATTTCAAGAAGACATGTTCCATCGTATATAGTAAAATTATCTTTTACGAACACCATATCCATACAGAACTAAACAAATATTGTGATAAAATGACCGATAGTGTCACTGCAAAAAAAAAGGAAACATCACTTTATAAATTTCAAGCGTCCGAAGCACTTTTCTTGATTCACATTCATCATTCAGGAACACTCAAAGCCGAGCATTTGAAATTTGAAAGCCAGGGATACATAAGAATCGAAACAGTTGAAGAGCTATATGACCAAAAAGGACATAAAATATAATAGCCACATCCATGATCTTAGGTCAAATAAATATACCACACAATCATGTTGACATTCACGGAGTACATAGAGATGAATTATTGTTACATTACTTGGCAGAAAATAATGTACAATGTATGGATGAAGCAACTAGTTTTGGTTGTTTGCATAACAATTTCAATAAAAAAAAAGAATTGGCTGAAAGAGAAAAAAATAAGTGGTACATTTATCAAGTTAATTGAGGAATATACACACAATAAGTGAGAAAAAAAAATCAGTCTAACTATTCTGCCCGCACTTGTGCTGGTTGCAATTTAGTAAAACAAATATGTACTAAAGATGAATACTTTTAACAAAATCTTATTTCACACTTCATGATTTACTTACAGCCTACTTCTATTTAATTAGAGCTATTGTAATGTTAATTTCACAGTTGTTTTGGGTGTGTTTTGTGTGTTATGTTGTAAATATCGTAATCGCCGGTAAGTATACAGTAGACTTTTTAGTAACAAGGAAATAAAGCAGAGACTTTAATCTAAAATTTCATTACTGTAATTTAACAATTTTGTACTATAAATAGTATCAATATTTCATTTAATAATGATAGCGAAAGTACAAAGTAGAGGCGAAAAATAAGACAAGTTATTCATCATGAATATATTAGTGAGTATGACTTTTGTACCTAACATCTTTTATTTTTACCGTCAGACGAGTTCAGTCATAGATGTGCATGTATCCCTTTCATAACAATATCATAGGGAAATATTCAACGAACATTTTTTTAATGTTTCTCGTAAATTGGAATAAAAGTTCATTTTTAAATGAAATATAATCTCATAAATATACATAACTAAAAAAGCACGAAGAAACGACATTGTGCCTTGATTTCGTACGTGCTAAACGTGTTCCTGTTATGGTTAATTGTAGGATAAATACCATCAATATCCCGATGTTTTCATTATACTAAGGCTTGACGCATTGATGATACTAAGACAATCTCGGCGTGTCTTATAGATCAGAAGATCAGATAAATAAGCTATCTTGTTGATATACTGCACTGAGGTATAATACATTGACCATTAAGAAATCTTGATATTTCACTATGTGACGTTATAGGTTATCTATGCATTAGAAGTGTGACTCAAGAATGAATTATCCGATTGTCCCTGACGTTTAAGTTAAGTCTTAATTTCACTTTTAAGTTGAATGTACTTTATTATCACCATAATTGTTTATTATTGATTCTCAGCGCAAAAGTTATCAATGTTAATGATATTGATTTTTCTTTAGAAAAGGGTTCATGACGACAACGAAGTATATGGCAATCTGGATAAAGACAAAGTTCGTCAAAGGAAAAACCAGAGAGACAATAAGAACAAGGAATATCAATCAAAATCAACAACGAATTGTCGAAATTGAATAAATCATCACTGAATTTTCGAAATCAAAAGTGTAAAAATCAGTATGAAAAGTACTTTTATCAAGAAGAAACAAAATATTAGCGTTAACAGCAGCGACAAGATGGAAGAAAATATGGAAAATATCAAAGAGGATTCTAACGAAAATTCAAGCAAAATTAAGGAAAATCTACATGAAAACAATGAAAGTGCAACGACGGAAAAGCAAAGTGCAACATTCTGTCCTCACAAAGTTGCCGTAGAACTGGACATATGGAAACCGTTTACACATCCTATAAGAAATAACAATACAAGTACAAAATGAAACAGACCTATTAACGACATCGTAACCTCATTTAATATATTATCCAAGTACTTCTAGTTTTATCATTGCTTTTACAATATTAATTTCTTGCAAAAGAATATAATGTTCAAATACTTTAGATACATATTTTCCAAAGATGTAGCGAACAGATTGAAACTCGACCAATTTTTTTTGCTGAAGGAGCTTTAATTCATATTGGGCCTATGGGATGAACAATATAACAATATTCTTTTGAGAAAGGCTAAACAAAACAAAAACAAAACAATAGAAAAATAAGACAGATAGGTTGTTAAACGCATTAACTCAATATTATATGTTCTAAGGACTCAATATAATCATTTATTAATGAAACCATAAAGCAATATTATAAATGCTATTTTTATTACTTTGATATCGATTCGAATGATTAATATAGCTGCCAAGGGATACCACAGCTGCGTTAAGGTATGCTTCATATCTTGGCTTACAACCAGAAATTGACAATAAGGGCCGGTTGAGAATAACTTTATGACAAAAAGTTGATTTTTATTTTCCAATTATTACTGACTTTCCATTGTTATGTAGCAACATTCCACTAGTATCTGCGTAATGAATATGTATCTCATAGTTGATACAATATTCCAGTCTGGCGTTTCCTATCATAATTTCCTTGATTGTGGATTGCTGCTTAAAAAAACTATTGAACCAAAGGTTCTTAATAGTAAAATGATGACTAAAGCCATCCTTCGAAAGTTTTACCGAGCCATCATTATTTGAGTGATCGTTGTCTGTGTATCACATGATCATGGATAATTCTGCTCGACTTGTCGTTGACACTATTAAGCTCTATTATACTCAATTTCGATATCATTGAATGTAATTTATCAACGGATTTTACTTACAATGGGCAACACGATGGTTGCCACAAATGGGACAGAAACATCCAACCCTTCCGAAGCAACCGGTTTCCATGGGTTCGTGTTGCTCACTTGAGATTTTTATATGGTGTTTTTTTGGACCGTTGTTTTTGTTCTGTTCTGGTCATTGTGTTGTATGTTTTCTTCGACTAATGTTTAATGATTGCCCACTTATTATTTTCTCGCTTTTTTCTGCAAATCATGCTTTGTACCAGAAAACGATTCTTTTAAAATTTCTCACAGACTAGAGTATAGATATAAAGGCAGTTCAAGATGAACAAACTGGTCGGTAAATTGGCAAACAACTCAGTTCATTTGTTTAAGATATGGCAACAGTGCAAATTAATAATTATGTGCACACACTACATAAGTTAAGGCTTTAAAGTACACAGAAAAATATTAAACATCTATTGTAAGGAGTTGTATTGCTACCAGCGCACAAAATAGTATCAATTCCGATACAATTTACTTTTATCAATCAACCGAACCTTATCCTATTTCCTGAACCTCTTATAATATACTGATCTTTTCCAAATAGGACTTGACTTATTGTATTTGGGTACAATAAAATGCTGATTTAAAGAAAAAAAAAAGTTTTTTGACTTTGCACTCCACTAACATGTATATTATAGCAAAGTTGAAAAAAAATAAATCAAACAAAACTTATTCTGTCTTTGTAAAATACAGTCGAAAAATATGATAAAGCACATAGATATCTTCACTAAGCTGAAAAATCTTATAAATAAATAAAATTCTTCTCTCAAAATATGCACATTTCATTAAAGATCTACTCTTTTGTTTTTTTTTCTGTTATTTCACAATCCAAGATGGCAGAAGAACTTAGAAAAACTTTGATTGAATGTCTTAAAGTTTTACCTAGTTTCATGGTCGGTTTTGATTGTGCAATAACTCAATTTTATTTCACTAATCGTCGTTTGATTTGTTAAACACTCAAAAGCAACTTTTCCATACATAATTATTCACTACGAGCAAGTAGTCAAACTTTATTGTATACAATGGACAGAATGGAAGAGATAAGGTTCATTTGGATTTTGGCAATTTTGTATTTCAGTCATTCAAATGTTATGGATTTTTAGATTCACTAAAAGTATATTTTTCCAACAAATGTTAGAATTAAAAGTACATGTAAGCAGAGTCTCTTCGATTTTGACGATTGCGAAACTTATGGAATATTGAAAAGGAGGGTGGCACTCATTAATGTATTTGCTTTCACCCTTTTTTTTAATTATTTACACTGTAACATATTGATGTAAGGATTAAAGAAAAGGAATAATTTTGCTTTTTACCTTTTTCATCAGTGGGTTCTGTTATATCGTGCGCTAAAGGGACATTTATTTATTTTCTGTGAGAGATACATGTTTTTATATTGATATAAAATGGAACATATGTTGAAACTATATCTATTGTTTTATGTTAACTGATTTTTTGCTTATCAAGCTGTTGTCATTGTTACTGCAAAATTAAACAGTAAGGTATCAGAGAGGTAAGTTTAATATCAATATTTATTTATTTCAAAATCAAATATTATAACAAAATGAATGTTTAAATAAGTAATTTCTGACAGATGAAAAAAGCAAAGAGGCTGAAGATCCTAATGGAACGATACAAAAAGTCATAAAAGGAAAAATGGACATTATCATGACCAAAAAGAAAACGGAAAGACAAAACAAGTCTATAAAACACCATAGAGAAAATAAAAAAAAAAAAAAAGGGCAACACGAACCCCAACAAAATCCGAATTAAAAATCAGTCAAGTTTTTTAAAAACGGGTCGATGTCAGTCGTAAATTAAGAAAGAAGAGAAAAGTAAAATAACAAAATTACCGAACTTCAAGGAAAATTCAAAACGAAAAGTCCATTAGTACTAGTGCGGTGACGGAATAGATAAAATGTTAAATATTAAAAGAGTTTAATTTCACTTCATGTTACAAGGCTAAAATTTGCACAGTCCTAGAAAAATAATTTTACTTGAATTTATATAAATTTTATAAATTGCAGTTTTATCCAACGCAATCATAGGTTTAAACGTTGTTTTCAATTTAGACTTGTTTATATTTTTCGTTTGAGCTTGTATTATATTTGCCTTCGGGTTTATATGATCCGTTCATCCTATTTTGACTCCACAAAATTCAAGAGTCTATCCTAAACTGAGGTAATTGTATGGCTTTCCAAATACCGTTTCGATTTCTAACATCACTGAAGAGACATTAATTGTCGAAATACGTATTTGGTGTACAAAACCTTTGCACCTTTTGTTTGCGGTATACCATCTTTTCCGCAAGTTTATTGTTTTCTGTTTAGTATTTAATTTATAATTAAGATCCATTTATTACATCGGTGATCCGTTTATTTGGCAATCGCCAATGGCAGTCAGCAGGGTTTAAGAACATTTGTTGTTCGACCTGTTAGTCAAATGCGTTTTGTTAAAATATACTTTTTCACTTTTTAGGTCTTTTTGGAAAATGTTGTTTGTAATGTATCTAGACCCCTCTAACAAGAAATTTGTTTTGCATGCACACGTATAAAAATTGCAGTTTTTATCCAACGCAATCATAGGTTTGAACGTTGTTTTTAATTTAGACTTGTATATAGCTTTCGCAAATTTTTTGTTCTTCCCTCGCCGGGATTCGAACTCATGCTACTGAGATATCGTGCATGAGTTCGAATCCGGCGAGGAAGAACAAAAATTTGCAAAGCAAATTTACAGATCTAACATTGTTGGGCTGATGTTTAGACGAGTTGTATATACAGAATGTACACAGCCATGTATCACCATCACTGCTGGTTATCCGATGGATAAATCTGTTGTAGAGTTGTCACTGGTTCAGACGTACTTATATATATATATATATATATAGAGAGAGAGAGAGAGAGAGAGAGAGAGAGAGAGAGAGAGAGAGAGAGAGAGAGAGAGAGATACAAGAAACAAAATATTGTGTTTATACAAAATACAATGTTAAAATATTTACAGCATTAACTACAATTAAAAATTTAGATATAACTCATTGTACCATACTCTCAACAACATGAACAATGTTAAAGCATACAATAAATCACATCTAAGAATTGTATTAACGATCTGATTTCCAAACATAAATCAAACGTTTTAACAAACTAAACATTAACTTTCGCATAACTTCCTTGAAAGACATGATAACTTAATTTAAGACAAAAATATTACTTGTACTACATCTATATTGATATCCTTTTACTATTCTGAAAGCATTATTATACATTACACGCATTTTATTTAGAAAGGCAGACTTACATTTAGACCATAAAGATACACAATAGACATTCATAGAATAAGACTGAAAAAAGTTGAATTTTCACGCCCGTAGAACACTTGTTTAATTTTCGCTTCAGCATGACAACTTTCCTGCATATACATGTAAGACCGTACTTTGACCTATAACGGTTTACTTTTATAAATTTTGACTTGGATGGAGAGTTGTCTAATTGGCACTCATACCACATCTTCTTATATCTACTTTGATTTTGTCTCTTTATGTCACAATCATCATTTAAATCATTACAACCCATATGTCCAAGATATTTAAATTCATCAACAAATTGTAATAAATTACAACATAAATAAAATTTGGTAACATTGTAAATCTTCATATACTTTGTTTTAAAATTCATACACACAGATTTCTTGACATTAAAGAAAATATCATTTTCAGTAGAAAATTCTTCACAAATAGAAAAAAAAATTCTTAACCCAGCAACTGACGGGCTTATTATACAAAAATCATCAGCATAGCTGAAATTATTTATGGGACTTTTAGTTAAACAACCAGCAACATTAGCTTTTTCTTATCTGTTAATCAAGTCTTTTACATAAAAATTAAACAAGTGAGGTGATAAAATATCCCCTTGACGCACACCATTGCTGACATTAAACTCACTAGAAATAAATTCTCCTATTTTATACAATATACCTGAATTTCAAACCAATTAATTAAAACACGAATCATAAAACTAGGACGGCCAGATTTTAACAATTTGTAAAGAAGTGTCCAATGATTTACTCTGTCAAAGGCTTTCCTTATATCTAAAAAAAAAAAAAAAAAACATGCAAATACTGGGCTTTCATGATTTACATAAAAAGATGCAATTTCTTTAAATACAAAAAGAAACATATCAGTGGAATAACTACCTTCAGACCCTAATTGATGATCTGATATTAATGACTTGTTGTCCATACAATTTAAAATATATTTTGCCATGACCTCAGACAAAATTGATGTATTAGAAATCAGCCTATAATTGTCTTTGTCTTTGAGGTGCATATTTCAAATGTTCTGCAGCAAGACCATCGCTTTCAACAGCTTTTCAACCATTTAATGATTTAACAATGGATTGCACCTCCATCTTCATTTTTTATTGCATCTTTTGAAAACGGACAGCTGCGTCTTTTTTTTCTGCATCTTTGAACGTCGTAGTAGTTACAGAGTTTGATAAAGAATCAAAATGATCACGCAACATCTGTGCAATTTCGAAAGAACCAGCTGCTTCATTTACATCCTGGAACACATTGAATATGTTTAGGTGTGTTCCTTCTTAGTGGTGTACTTGCCTTTTTAAGACATTCAATGATATCATAATAAATTGTTCTATTTAAAGTCGATGACTTGTGTATCATTACAATTCATATTTTTGCACTGCATGTACTCAAAAGGTATTTTTAGACCATTACAAAAAAGCATTAACATTTGTCTGATGCATTTTTATATCCTCTTCATTACATTTATCCCAATTTACTATGTTTGTTCTGTGACCTACGATGGTATCACATGCAGTATATCCACTTTTATGTAATTTCAAAATATCAGTACAAAATGACAAAGGAAACTGGTTAGAAGAAATTATATTAGTATTTACTTCAACATTGCATACCGACTTGTGACTAGATGTAGTCATTACAATATGATCTATCCACAAAACTGTTCCATGTGCTTCTTTGATAGACGTAAGTATTGAATATCACTTACAATATAATTCAGATCATTTGTAATTTTTTTTAAACTCAAGACATTTCCAAAGAATGTATGTGTTGGCCCTGTATTCCAAGCACCAGCCACAACAATATTTGGTGTGTTTGATTCTTCAATTATACTATGTACTTTACCAAGATATTACATATATTCAACAGATTTATCTTGACAATCATATGCTCCATGTTGAAGGCCGTACATTGACCTATAATGGTTTACTTTTATAAATTGTTATTTGGATGGAGAGTTGTCTCATTGGCACTCACACCACATCTTCCTATATCTATATATGGTAAATAAACATTAACTAATAATAATTTAAATGCATCTGTCTGGCTAAGAATACACAGAAGCCTTTTTTTTATCATACTCTACAATCTTACATTTCCAATTTATATCCTTACGCCATAAAATGGCTAGGCCCAAAAAAGGTCTACCATAATACACAATATTAGAAATCATAGATGATATACTTTTACCAAAAGCATTCCAGATGTAAACTATTTAATTTAGGTAACTCAAAGTCATATATGTTCTTGTATAAGACAGATATCATTATAACTTAATAAATCAATTATAGAATTTACATTCAGATTAAAAGATCTACAGTTATATGACACAATATTTAATGAATTCCTTTCTTGTTCAATTATCATGGACCTAAAAAAAATTACGCAATAAAACACATTCCGGCCAATTTACAGGATTTAAAAGCACATCTAAATACCTTAAATATACCAACACCTTAAAAGATGCATTTGTATCATATTTTGTTACGAGTTTTTGACAATCAATCTTTATTTTCAAAACTTTCTGAAACAAATTTTTCGATATCTTTAGTTGAAGTGTGTGGGTTAAGCCGTGATATTAACAGAGAAGATTTTGCGCGAACTCTTCTAAGAACTGTGTTTTTTTGGTGTGGTGTTCCAATGATAACAGTTTATAGACATTTGGAGCATCATCGCGAGTATTTGGAACGTTTATGCAGTTGTTTGAACTAGATGGCAAAACCGACTGTTTCCTTGTTTTCCCCTTTACAGTTAAATGTGAATCAATCAGAGAAATTTATTGTTGCGATTCCCTTTTTAATGCAGCAGCCTACGTATTCACGTTAGTTTCATCAACGACGGCAAATTTTTTTTATTTTCAGGATTTTTCAACTATTATTTAACTCTGACACGCTATTGTCGAGATCGAGTACAGCATTATCATTATCACCTAAATCCTCTTCATTACTTCACTCTTACGGTTGGACAATGTTCTTTACATCCACAGTATCACGATCTTTTGAAGTTTTAAACTGCTGTATCAATTCCACAGATGACTGTTGGCCTTCATTCAATAGTGACATAATACATTTCTGAATCAATGACTCGATTTCTTTCATTTTATTTGATACATCATTATGATCAAAACTTAATGACAGCAGTTTGGAGATGTCACGCGCGACGAAGCCAGGAATATTATTAGGATCAGAATTATAAATTACTGACAGAATATCTTGTAAATTTGTCTCACATTTTTTCGGTCCTTTCCGTGGAATGCATCTAACATTATCTGCACATAAATAATATAACAAACGCTTAGAATATTCAATTTCACAGTCTTGAAAATTTTCTTCGCATATATTTACTAATATTAAGACAGGGAAAACCTTTAATAAGCATACCAACAATTGGAAGTATCGCAATTTCGGACAAACCTGATCGTCTACTGAAGGAAACTACGGTAGTAAAAATTGTAACAATTTCGCGGATGAAGTACGAAAAACCAGTTGCATTGCTGGTTAATGATACAACTTCTTAGATACAGTTTATGAAAAGGATATTAGTTGTCGAGTGTAATCTTTTGAAAACAATATTCTTTGGTAGCCCTTATTTCAAAAACTTGCTCAAAACAGAGACAATCTTTGTCTTGCTGACATGAAGATTGACAATTAAGACAGGAATAATATCAAGAGAGTTGACTCGATGCAAAATGTTGAAAAGATGCAAAATTTATAGGATACAAAACACAATCCGTCGAAATATTAACCATCATGGTCCCTATTGGCAACATTCAGGTACGTGCATGTCATCCTCTCTTTAAATCTTGATTGATTACTGGTTTTTAACGTTTAGTGGTAAATATTTTATGCATATTCACCCCTATGAACATGTGACTATGTTGGATAAAGGAAGATTTTTTCTTAGCAATATGTCAATTATTTAAGGCCCCCTCATAAATTTGTTAAAGTTAAACATGTGGAGAGCGTGGCATTTCCCATACACTTGGCATTAAATGTAAAATTCCCTTTCCGATCGGACACGGCTACGAATTCATACATCCCGAATAGAGAAAAGGCCACACCTTTTTATATAGTGCCGAATTATAGAAATCCTGTGATGACCATATTACTATTATACCCCAGCTACATGTAACCCAAGGGTTAATAAGTCAGAAGAAGGTATCGTTTCGGGTAAAACACAATAAAGGGAACAGTAAGATTGCACTTGAGGTCCAAAAAAAAGGTCAACACAATGAAAAAAAAAGTTTTGATCTTGAATAAGTAATGCTTGAAATTTGTAAAACTCATTTAGTTAGTAGAAATAACAATGAGAAATGTTTTATTTTCTACTTTGTATGGGGTAAGTTAAGTGCTGGTTACGGACACTACTTGTAAAATTAACCTCTAGAAATGTATGTCTTTAATGAACTGTCCCAAGTCTTTTTGCACAATTATAGTTCCAATGCAATTTATTAACAAAATACCAACCAAACAAAATCACTAGAATAAAGTTTAACTTTAGCACTCTGCAAAATTATACACCCTTTCCTAATCAGTAAAAAAAAGGATCATTGTACATGTAAGAACAGCAAGACTCTTAAAATGAAAGACTTTATACATGTAGCCAATTAAACCAAGAGTTGACCTTCTATTCATTGGAATATAAATCACAGCAGAAAATGTATTCCTTTCATTAATGGTATCTAAAATAAACTAAGTAGGACGTCATTTGAGTTACGGACACTACATTGATCTAATGTTTATAATTTACTCAATATGAATAACTTTTCATGGGTAACATATTAAGGTTGTGTATTTTCTTTTATTGTATACATTTTGAAACAACATATGATTGAAAATAAATATATGTAATTAAAGTTATTTCAAATGTAAACATACATGACATGTTGACATGGATGGGACCAAGTAAATCATTTCAAATCTGAAGTAAAACCTTAAACATATCTAAACAAAGAAGGTGCAATGCACTTAAAGGAATAATAAAAAAATATTTTTCTGAAAGGAAAATCAGTCGAATTACATTAGTTAATTAAAACAAAAGAAATACTGATGGTTACGGACACTACACACTGGCTACTTTTTCCAACAATTTTCTAAAAATAACATACTTTTGTGATTTAAAGAGGAGTCATTTCTACAGAACTTCTTAAAATAAATAATTCTATCATAAGACACTACCAGTATTGTAGATAAAAAAAAAAAAAACATACTTTACCTTTAAATATACTTGAGTTCATTAAAATAACTTTTAAGTGTATTTCATAAAATTTCATATACTAATGTCAAGTACAAACCATTAACAAATCTATATGTTAGTATTCATAGTATAAATCAATTGGAGGAAGAAAAAACATGAGATTTTGAAAAATGAAAAAGATATTTAATTGTTTTGACCCAGAAATAAAAAAAATCCTCGGGTTACGGACACTACAAAATAATCCGAAGATATAAAAACCATAATATTAATCATAGTGATGAATTTTCTTAACCCAACATTACAAAAAACTCATTTTTGAGTTTATTACAAACTGATACCAAAATGGGGGTTTTACAAAAAGATTTTCTGGTTTCAAATTAGTACGTCAAGGAATACTATCAGCTCAAATATTTTCAACAGTTATCTGTTTTCATATTTTTTTTTCAAATTTTTAATCAAAAGACAATGATGATGAATTAAGTAGACATCATAGAACCTATAATTTAAGCCTATTTTGATGAAATGGAAATATTTATAATATCATGGTTACGGACACTACATCATTTTTGTAGTGTCCGTAATCATATTTTCATTCATTCTGACCACATTTTAATAAGAAGGTGCAAAATATTTTTTATAATGTTAGTGTTCAGTGTCAAATCTATGAAGAAAAAGCGCTTATTGTATGCGCTAATCAACACCTAAACTGGGACAGTGGTTTATACTTGAACATTATGACCATAAGTTTGTTGCTTTTAGACTTGTTTTACATAATTATGTTTTCATTATCTTTATTTAGTTTTACAGATTTATTTTGTAATACTGCTGATTTTCGATAGTTTTCAGGGTAAGTTTGGATTTGTGATATTATTCTATCAAGAAATTTTAAAAGTATGATTGCTTTGTAATAATTCTATCTACATGAGGTTTTTGTTTATATTTTATTTTCAATTTCAATGATCTAATGTATGCATAAATGTTGAACTTGTTAGTTAATGAAGCTTTAACGTCATAGGAAAGATAAATAAAGTCTCAAGCTGTATCAAAATGTCAAAAAAAGTAAATGTTGTCTCTTTACAATATAATGGAATGTTAAGAATGTTCTAGTAGTTTCAGATAAGCAATGGTAGATTCCATGTTATATAAGAAGCAGGAATTATATTTAATTGCAGTTGTTTTCTTTTGATAAATTAAAACTAGTAATGAACACTTGGGAACTTGCAACCTGGCGATACTTATATTTTGGTATTGTAAAGGGTCATGATTTTCTCAGGCTGTTTACGACCTATTCATAATAAATACTTTAGATGTATATTTATTGATCTTTCAATTTGATTAATTGGTGTTTAACGCCACTTTCAGCACCATTGTGCTATTTCGTGGCGGTCACTTTTTAAGTCCGAAAAACATGATGTATTTGTTAGTTGTAATAGGCTTTCAACTGGCTATGATAAACTGCGAGTACATTTAGATTGTTACCTGGTATCGTTTGTCTTTTTGTTATTTTTCTTTCGGTGAGTCGTGTTGATCTGATGCATATGGAGCTTTCCAACTGATTTTTTTCGCTTTTTCTTACGCTTTGATGTCACATCCGTGTTCTTGTTTTCTGAGGATGGGTTTAAGTACATGTGCTGTGTCTGTCCCATTTATTGGTTGTTGTTGATTGCTGTTTTGTTTGTATTTTGTTTCAGAATAAACCAGTCCGCTGGTTTCCTTATTTGAATTATTTGATATGTTTTCATTTGGGGGTCTTTTATAACTAACTATACGGTACCGTAAGGGTTTTGCTCGTTGTCATTCTTTGTACGACGGTCCGAGTTTTCTCTATAGCTTTCAACTCCTCTCCATAGACGATCCGAGATTTCGTTTATTTTATACATTTGTAGGTGGCAATACACATTGATACACAGTTAAAAAAAAACTTTAAAATGACACTCATAATGTTTAACTACCCTCTTTCTCTTGCTTTCTAACAAATAAGGCTTAATGTTTGTGTTATGAATGTGCACATATATTGAAACAGCTTCTTCCATAGATTTGATTGTAAATAATCACAAGGATGAAATATAATCTCTTTTTGGTGTACAATCCATTAGAGAGATACCTTTTCCGAAATCATAGACATTTATCTATCAAGAGGTCCAAAAAAATCATACGCATTTCAGCTCATTCTTTCCATAAAAATAGAATTGAATGGTTTGAGGGTCAAATCTTTGTTGAACAATACTACAATAATTTCTGGACCTATGAGCTGTACGGATGTGAAAATATGGACTGTCAAAAAACAAAGGCCTATAAAACATTTAAAAAACAATCAAGGTGTTCATATAAACCCACTTGGAAGGCTATTTTATTCTTCAGCTATCTAAAAATCAATTTTATTGTACAAACACTTTCATATTTAAAAAAAATCACCATCATGATGGCCAAAATGCGAAAGTAAACTTTTAACTGTGTATTGCTACCATAGACGATGTATAAAATATGTAACCACTCACCACCAATTCTGCACTTTCAGTTACACAAACTCATGTTGTCTACTTGGAACAACACACGTACAAAGAAGCTAAAGAATCATGTGATAGGGTTAATGGCAGTTTGTGTAAACTAACTGCTCCTGTCCAAGAAAAACTGTCCGACATGATAATAACTGATGGTTTCTACCAACCGTACATGTAAGTAAACTAGAATTTGTTTTACTTATTGTGATATAAAATCATTTTCAAAATCATATGATCGGTGATTGATTGATATATCACGCAACCTAAGAACAAATGGCTTTTGGTATGCAAGTTAACGGAGGAACTTCATAATAAAAGTGATAGTTCTAGTTACAAAAGACTTTGACATATGCTTTAACGTTCCTTTTCGTTTTTAATGAACTCGCAATAACATATTTATTTGCAAGTCTTGCAAACAGCACTTTTTTTTTTTCTTTCTGAGTTCAAACTTGTTTGGCGTTATCAATAGACAATACAGTGGAAAGTAAAGGATAACATAAGGAAACAAGATATTGTTGCTTAATAATTGTGCATGTACAATTTGTTTCAGGGAAATTGCTTTTTGGACAAATCATAATGGTAGTAAAGCTTTACTAATTGAAGGACAAGAATACTATTCAGATTTTCCAACCAGTGGCGAGAGTGAAGATGAATTTTGTATATATGCAATTTATAATAAAAACACAACCCTTTTTCGATGGGTTCCTACAGAATGCAAAAGTGAAAATATTAAAATTGGGGATTGTTGTTATTTTGGAGTAATGTTTCATGGTAAGTTATTGGAATGAAGTCTTCTTGTGTTATTGGTGGTTTTTTTCAGAGTGTTTTTTTAAACGAAATGTATTTGTTTTGTCGTGGACTTTTCGTAGTTTTATATCTTCCTTTTTATGGCTTTGTCTTTTTATCTTTTTTGTTTTTCTCTTGTTTTTTGTGTGTGTGTTTTTCATGTTTTTGTGTTGTAGTTTTATTATTTTATATCGTAGAATGATAAAAAAAAAAGTACACAAACACCAACATACAAACCATAAGACCGAAATCCGTATATCTCATCTAATACAGTACATAGAGCATTGGAATGGAAAACATGCGATAACGGTCTCCTAGGTAACAAACACCAATCAGTAAGTCACTGTTTCTTTTATTTCTGAATCATCAATTTGATAAAGGAAAGTTTGTAAAGGAAACCATTAAATGATACCAATGTTGTTGTTTTTTTTAACCTGAGAAGACACATGGACGGCCACCTTGTATCTTGATGAAGTTACACATGAAACAGCTGGCAAAATATGCAAAAAGGATGGTGGAGATCTAGTCGATGCAACAAAATTTCTAAATGATTTGATAAGTTCTCTTTTTAATGTTCCTTGGTCAGATACAAGGTAAGGATAACAAGGCGATGGAAAGAATTTTGATTATAAAATTACTGTATATTAATTTTAAAGAATTATAAATTTCCCACTATATATCCGACAAAAGAAAAACTTACTTAGTAAAATTCTGTATTTGATTTAGGAACTTTTCTAAAATTACCTGATGATAAATGACGAGAATTGTGCATTTTTTGCAGATTTTAGATTTCATATCTTACACGTGCTTTAATAGTTATGTGTTCATGCATTTTACTTAGAGATATACATTTCTTATTCTATTTTCAAAGCAAACAAAGCAGGAAGACGAAAACGCGAAAAACACGAATACGAAAAACAGAAACCGTGTTTAGCCTTCTCGTTTCGTCATGTAAACACCAAAGGCGAAACCTCGAAATGTCTGCATCCGGCCAATACAAAAAAACACAAACTAACAAACACAAACCAAAAATAGGAGGACACAGGCACATGCATGTTTATTCACATTAGAAAACGGACACAAATTTACACCATAAAGCTTATATATGTTATCCAGTCTTGCTTAACTATATACGATTATAACAAAATGTTTTAAAGATTGTCATTTGCTAAATCAAAACTGATTTAACTCGTACACAAATGAGCGTTTGGACAAACAAAATCAGACGTTATATTAGTATGTTATCATGTTGTAGTTTTATTATTTTATATCGTAGAATGATAAAAAAAAATACACAAACACCAACATACAAACCATAAGACCGAAATCACATTTGGACAATACGACCTCAAACTGGAAAGATATCTGCGAGTTAATTTATGAATATCGCGGACCAAAAACAATTAAATGAAATCCTTAATTAATTAACGTTTAGAATAACTAGAGTTAATAGTTCAGATTAAGCATATTATAGTGTATCTGATCTGACGATATATTCGTCTGATAAGTAAATATATCTATGCTTACCCTTCCGGAGCACATGAGATTACCCAAATTTTTTGTGGGGTTGGTGTTGCTCATTCTTTATTTTTCTATGTTGTGTTTTGTGTACTATTGTTTGACTATTGGTCTTTTTCTTTTGTAGCCATGGCGTTGTCAGGTTATGTTCGACGTTTTATGAGTTTGAATATCCCTTTGGTATCTTTCGTAGCTCTTTAATTAATAAAGATTTTACAAATAACATAATATTTATATATTAAATAGTAAATGCTATTAAATAAAGTTATATAATCAACTCATTGTTATATATCAACATGAGAAAATATTTCAGTGTTCCAAGCTTCTGGACACAACAGGTTGTGCAAGTAGACATTGAAAAGTCAACATTCCAAAACGATTTTGTACAAAGTAAGGAGAATGCGTGCGTATACGCCGTTATAAAATATGATCGGTTTCAATTACCTGAAATAGAATTCTTTAATGGCTCATGTAACTCGGCAAAATATAGTTTTATTTGCATGAGACAAACCAATAAAGTTTCTCCTGTCAGGACTGCACTTACAGGTAAGATTAATTGAAAACTTGTAATGATTGGTTTTTTTTATCATTTTTGTTGTTCCAACTTTTTATATGTTTTACTTTCCCGAACTATGCTCTCCAGTGTACCTGGTGAAGCTTAATCAGGAAACACGTTTTGAACACTACAATTATATATTTTATGGTAGTCTCTGTTGGATCTATTCACATATTGTCTAGGCTCAAGTCGATTTAGAAAGGTTACGGGAAACTTTTTATTGTTGAAGACTGTAAATAGGGTTATTGGTCTTTTTGAAAACAATGTAAAATAATCCGAGGAGAAATCAAGAATCGAATGCCGAACAATAACAAACATCACCGACAGAAAACCAGCAAATGACCGCAGTCCACAAAAACTCTTCAAAGAGAACAAAAGATCTAGCAACACGAACCCTATTAGAAAGGGGTGCACTGGAAGGGATAGTAGTTCGTGTGCTTCTAGTGACAACGCCAAGTTCCTAAATGGCAAGCAATATGCAATTTGTCGTAGTCCGTGCGATATTAATACGGGATTGATTAAAGTTAGGCAAGTTAAATAAATCCATGGTCATATGTGACATAGTCATTCCATATTGGTCCGTAAAACTTTTGAAGGGATCACTTCAACTTAGCCATTTGAATCCTTTGGCTCGTTACGCAAACACCAATCAATCAACCAATAGCATGCCTGTAAGCAGTTACCCTATATGAAGGAAATGTTGATAGAAAACGCAGGCTAAAGAATATCGTATCAAATGGAGAGTAAAAAACTCTATATGCAGGTTCTTCGAGATGTTGCTACACAGAAAAAGAAAGTTCTCACAATTGTTAAATTGAAATAATCTGTTTTGTTGTAAATTCTGCTTCTCAATTGAACCTCACTGTCAATTTCTGGATGTAAGTCACGATCGATATGAAGTAGACTATGCTTGGTATCCTTTAGTTCAATTTTTTTTTAAATCAATTTTGGTGCAATACCACCATTGTTTTCCCCTATTAGTCTTTGTTAAATTTGCACTTTTCAAAAATTGTGCAGAATTTATCTGTGTTTCCAATAAAAAAATACTTGGCATGAGTAAAGTGTTATCCTGTCCAGTACTACAGACAAAATTTCACGTAACATTTCATTTCATATAAGATAATAACCATCACTGGAAGTTAACCAATCAAATGTTCACACCTTTTTTTCGTGTGTTAAAGCGTTAGTAACCATGTTACCTCAAGTTTCCAAAATATTCGATAGAAACACAAAATAAAAAAAGAATGGTGCTTTGAAACACCCAAGATATATGTTTATGACTCAGAAATTGTTTACTGCAATGAAATGTAAAATTAATTTCCAACAACTGTAAAATTCAAGGAAATATTTTTTTCTACCCTTTTTTGTATGCAACTGGATGTGACATACTCATGGTACTATGATTAGGTGGTATTACACCTACGTGTGTATTGTCACAACACTATTGTGGAACGTATAGTTAAGACATTATGCCAGCTTCGTGTCATTCTTCTTGTGAAGTCTCTGAGTGAAGTCTACCTAATTCGAATTAAAGAATACACCGAAATAAAAATAATACTATTAGTTTCCATAGCAATTCCGATTATCTGTTGAAAAACATTTCATTCAAATTTAACAAACATGTTATTGATAAAAAAAAAAACAAGCATCTTGATAAAGTCAGTTTTGGAGATCTTTTTGTTTCCACCAGTATAAAAGAAGGAGATGTGGTAATATCCATTATTGCCAATAACACAACAATCGAGCATGTTTATTTCAAGTATGATTTGTCACTTCTTTAAACAATATGGGTTTACTTGCGCTGGCCATTTCTATTATCTTGAAACAAGGTTCGACTAATTCTTTCGATCTACTTTGAAGTTTTAAAAGAGGAATATTTGTTTATAGGGTAGATATGTAGAATACTTAGAAGCACCTTCGCCATACGCTTGTAATAAAGCTTCGAATGTAAATATGTTAACTAAAGGTAATTCTCACAAAATGAGATTACTCTATTTTACAGGTGAAGGCTATTTCCTCAGGTGGAAAAATGCTATGATTAATTTTCCATTAATCGAATACAGTGGAAAATCGTACAGCGTTGATGAATGCATTGATGAATGCTACAGGTTAAACAACAATGGATACGCATGTGCAGCTTTTGAGTACAGCTTACACAATTCTACCTGTCGATTCCTCGAATATAATTTTAAAACCACTGCTGGTAAATATTATACGCCATACTGGGACTATTATTTGATCACAAACATACGACGTAAGTTAAATACCAATTTACAAAACCTTAAAGTGTAAAGTAAACTTTCACAGATCCCTGATAACTAATTCAAAATTTCAAAAGTGAATGAACTAATCATAGATATCTGAATTAAAATGTTGTACGCCAGGCTACGAAAATCACATTTATTAGTACAATATCAAACAAAAACATAAAACGAAGAAATCAAAATTTACGCAATTTAAGAGCTTTACAAAAACATTGAAAAGCAAAGAAAATAAATAAAGATATACACTTAAATGGCGTCATGGTTTACGTTAATATTACTTGTATCTCTAGGCCAAAACCACAGATTAAAGGTCGTCACAGAATAAAAATGACAATAATTATGAATAGTAATGGAAGAAGTCTTTTTCATCGAAAAATTACTATTTTGATATTCCTGTCAGAAAAGGGAGTTGTCTTTACTAATAGATATTGTAACAACTCAAATCTACGACAATCTGCATGATCTTTATAATCAGACAAAAGCTTCCAAAATTTCTTTTCTTTTTTCATAACATGCATTTTATCTGCATGTAAAATAAGATTGTCATGGCTTAGCAAATGTGAAAAATTATTTAGTATCGGAACAATTCCAGATAATATATACACGTGTAGTTCGCACTAAAATCAATATTATTTGTTTATTTTTATTGAGGTTCATGATCATCGAAGGTAATGTGGTAAATTTGAAAATCGAAACAGGGACTGAAAGATAACAAAGGGATATTCAAACTCATTAGTAGAAAAAACAAACTGACAATGCCATGGCAAAAACCGACAAACGACCAAAAGACAAAGAACAGTATACAAAAAACAACATAGAAAACCAAATACTGAGCAACACGAACTGATTACCGAAATGTGTAGAATTAAGCAATCTTAGACATCGAATACAGCCATGGTCAAGTTAATATTTGTCGTCAGTTGACTACTAATTGTCTTATTTTACTTTTTATGAGCAACACGTATGATGCCACTAGAAAGAATGACATGATCTGCCATTACAGCACATAGACTTGAGTGTGTAGGTAGTGGTAGTATCTTTGGTTTGCTTTCTTTCTAGCTGAACCATGAAATCATTATTTGCCAAGGTCCAACCTTCCTTTGGGTGGAGTCAATAGTTAAGCAGAGAACCAATCAAAAGTAGGGACAGCTAGCAAGCAAGCTAACCAAAGATCCTACATTTACCTACACACTCAAGTCTATGTGCTGTAATACCAGATTTACTAAAAAGAGACAAAGACATTATTATATTATTGAAGACAATCACTTCCGATGTTCTTGTATAAAAAAAAACTTTAATTGAATTAAACTATTTCTTTCAGCAATTATAGGAGGTTCTATTGTATATGAAGATGAAGTTCTCACAACATCAGGTGGCAGTAGTGGGAGTTACAGTCATGAAAGTATAGCTTCATGTAAATTTATACATTTTATACATACGCCTTTCAAATATGATTGATTAAAAACAATAAGGATAATTTGGTTGTATTTATTTGGTTGCATTTATTTTGTCGTTTCTCTTTGGTTGTGATAGTTTCACTTCCTATGTTTTTTTTTTTTTTAATTTCCTTTTCTTTATCTTTTACTTTCTACTTTTTATTATTGGTCAAATGTGTGTGCTGAGAACACATTTTGATGTCATATCTTACCGGAAAATATTCTTGCATTAAATCTCCCGTAAAATTTTCTTTCCATGTATTCATTTTCTTTTTAAAAATGAATAATACACATGCGTATAGTGTTTCAATGTTTTTGTTTCCATTGTGGTGGTTATGACCGTGCGAGACCATCATGGGTAGTCAAGGTAATTAACACCACCTGGTATGTTGGTAAAATCTACATTTTGGCAAAGTATAAGAAACTTCTATCTGAGGAATTATATAGTGATGATCTACCTTAAGCGCTCGAATCAAAACAGTTAGAATGCCTAATCGAATACAAAGTTGAAGAGTTCTGAAAACCCAAATATAACATAAGTTGTGCCATATCTGACACAAGCAATCTATACATGTGGGTAAAACAAACCATACAGTGTTTCCAATAATTCAACATTGATAATTAATAAGTAGTGAATTTACAGAACGTATATTTAAGTTTCAAAGATAAACAGAAACACACTGTGTAGGGCAATGAAACGAACGGGAAAAAATTAATCACTGTAGTTTTTTAGAATCTCAAAGTAAAAGTTTTTGAAATAAACCTCTAATGAATACCAATATTTTTTTTCAGCAATTTCAGGAAGTTCTATTTTGCATTTAGATGACTTTCTAACAACATCAGATGAAAGTAGTGAAATTTTGAACCATAAAAGTACCACCTCAAGTAAGATTTTAAACCATAAAAATACAGCAACTATGATAGATCAATGTAAAACAATAAGATTAAAAGCTTAAACAACGAAATGATATATTTCTCTAAAACAATTGTTTAAGTCCACTGTAAATACATTATTAGGAAACGCATTGCTTACTTTTGCTGTTGCTATTCAAAGTTCGAAGTCGTTGACAGCTGCATAGTACATGTAGTAATTTGAAGGAGTACAAGGCCATGTTCTATACATTTGTACATTTTCATGTCAACTTTTATTAGTAAATTGACACTTCTCTGCTTGCTATTTGAATGAACATTTCTTTTATACTCTTTAGCATGAATGTAAACACTAACAACGCAATCATATAAATAATGCACATGGATAAATTTATGTTTTTACTTTTGTTTAGCTAAACAAAGCAACGAAACGGAATATAACCCATCATTTGAAGGTTGGTATATTACACATATCTAGATGAATAGTCATAAATGATTTTGAATTTATTATCCTAGCATTTCGCTTTGATTCCTTCCAAAAAAGCGATACTAACTGCAATAATAGATAGATAGTCCTGCAAACTCTATCAAACAATTAAACAATGTACAGCAAACACGACCAAGTAAAATATACAACGATAAAGACATATCGTTTTGACATTATTACTGTTGGATTTCTAACCTCTATCAAATGTTGAGCAAAGAAAAAAAAAACTCTGGAAGTTCCTAGTTGGGACCAACGAGCGGTGTCGGCGAGAAAATCAAAGAGGTGCATTGTACAATGTAGGTGTCAAACAATCTGTTTAACAGGTTTTAAAACCCTTTTAAATAAAACGAAAAATCAGAAAATGTCGTGCGATGTGAATTTGAAAAACGAAAATGACCTTGTACTGTACACAGGCACTATACGGCCTTCAACATTGACCAATAGCCATCAAGTTTAGTTAACTACACTATTCTTTTGTATACCTTTTGGTATTCTTCTGTTGGAAATTAAAAGGAGAGCGCAGAGTTTAACCCCGTCGTATAAAATCAGGAATTCTTAATATTTTATTCTTTTTCTTTTATCATTTAGGGAATTAAGGCTTCCCTCAAAGATTGACCTCCATTAATCTGAATGGGAGTGTTGCAAAACTTTCTTTGGGTAGTATATAATAAAGCGGATGTAAACATCATTACCCTCTAACGGTCATTTTGTTTTTCAAGCATAACCATCGATCTTTTGGGTAAAGGTACATTGTTTCGTGTTCATTTGAAAACAACACAAACATGCATTTTGTACTTAACTTTACGCAAACAGACAATTTAACAAATTGGTTCTATAATAACCAATTGTTTTCGTATTTATATCATTATAGGCGTGGATTCGGTTGGGAGCGCATCGGCGAGAGGCTGCCATAGAAAATGTAATTCATTGTTAAAATTACAGTCATTTTTTTGTCAAAATATGGTCATTTAACTTCTAATTCTCTCCTCCTATCATCAAATCCTGGATTTGCATCTGCATACGACAAGTTTGTAATGTTGGACATTAAGTTATGGCTCGTTCACTTGTCAATAAATTTACACGGCCATGTAAATATACACATGTGCAAACTTGCCTTTGTATGAAAATACAAATACGCAATGTGTTCATATAGTTCGTATAACCAGGTTGTGTTTCGTAAATACTCATAATACACATTGACCATGAAATTAATAAGTATTTTTTCTAAAATTGAACTTGATGCATAGAGGCGCCAATATGTTTTAGCGGTCATGAGCAGTAAACACGAAGGATGTATCTTATGTATCTTATGTATCAGACACTGCTGGTTACCTTTACGAAACTCCTGCATCGCTCATTCTTTAGTATTCGGTGTAGTTTTTAGTTTTTTGTACGAAATGAAGATTGTTGTTTGTCTTTTCGTTAGTTATATGTTTTGGCATATGGTATTTGCAGTCCTTCTTCTGCTTGTATTTTTCCTATCTTTTACAATGACATTTGTTGACTTTGTTAAGAAGGAAAAAACATATCTTAATCTTTCCTTTTTACAGGAAAGACATTTAGGAGTATAGTTTTAGCAATAGGATTAGTCACTAGTTTGAGTGGTATTTTCCTGATATTACAAAGAATTTTGAAAACACCACAAACACATGATGTAAGTTACAATGTACATTTTCTGTCGTCAAAAATCAGTTAAGAAATTGATAACAAAATAATGAACTTTTAAAATATATGTACTATATAGTCAGGCATGGAAACATTATATTTTAGGAGCAATGGATTCATATGAGAAATGCATACCGAATCACATGCGATTTTACCACGGAAATCTTTGACACTTTTTAGAGGGCAAAACTTTTAGAATTGAATCTGAACCCAACTTTCAATAGCATCTCATTATCGGTAGATATTGGACAATAGAATAGCGTTAAACTTGTGATAAAATGATATCTCCATAAATTTTAAACATTGAATGCCAAACTAAATAAAATATGAAATGAGTAATATCGGCTGTGTTGTTATGATAACTTATAGCTATAGTGTATGCCATTTAAACTTTATTTTGCATTGTAATCGAAACATTTGTTTATAGGATATAAGTCAAATATTTTGAACATGCAACATTTTGAGATAATATAAGTTAATATTGACGGCTCTGAGGAAGAGTTTAAAGGATTCTTTTACATCTTATTCTTGGAACAGTTGGAAACCTAGTGACAAAATATTACCTTCCCTGTAAACAGTTTCACAAGCTTTTAAAGCAATTATCCCGACAAATACTGAACATAAAACATCGTGAATTTGCATGCATATTTCTAATAACACAGTTTAACAAAAAAATTCTTTAAAATGTACAATTATTATTTAGAAATTCTTTTGATCAGTATCGTCGCCGATATTGTTTTTTTTTATTGACTTTCTCGACTCTATCATAAGAAGGGTGAATTTTCTTTTGTTTTCGTTCACTAGATATCCCACTGAGGAATACATTATTCTAATCCAACTTTTTCCTTTATTTTTACACATGAAAAAGCGTTCCTTCAAAGAAGATGTAATGATCTACATGGAAAATTGCTTGTATGTTGATATAGCAAAGCCTAAAGAATGGACCGGCATGGAATATTCGAAAGCTGATAATGTACCACCAGAAAGCTTTATTGGAATTATTACTATGTAGTAAATGAAAATGCAAAACAGGATAAATCGAGATAATAAAGTTACACAAAGGAATGTTTGTAACAAAATATTTATTGAATTTAAAAAAATGCACATATACTGTTTTATCGTTGTGTGTATGTTGTATCAAATTCTTACAGTCTTATAAGTTTTGTAAATATAATGTGAGGCGGGTTGAGGTGATTGAGGGGAAGAAATATTTGCCGGTAAAAAGCGGCATAACTCAGATCTGTATTTGAAAAAAACTGTATATGTTTAACGACTATGGTTGTCCTCTTTGTTACATGTACCATTACAACAAAATGACAAATTTCATACATTTATGGTATCCAAAATGTAAAGAAACATAATGATAAATGTTGCATAGTGACTGTTGATGCAAATTGTTGTTTGTTAAGATTGTTTTTCTATTCGGTTTTTAACCTTTAAAGATTGCGTTGAAATTTAACGTTATCTTATTTATTGGATAAGAGTTAATTATTGCTATAAAAAGTTTCTTTTTGGTAATTCTAATATTTTAAACAGAAAATCAACATAAAATACATGCACATTAAAAATTCCAATCTTTGGCTGTTAAAATGTTATGAAATTTCATTATAACTTTGAAACGATTGACTACCATTTTCCAAACTGAAATTCAAAAAAAAATTCAAAATTCATATGAGATAAATGAGGTTTAAACTAAGGTCATCATGTTTTGAGTGCAAAGCATTTTAAGGCTTTAGATAAGCCGGTGGTAGAGTTTTGAGTATTTCAATCCCCTCCATGTTTTGTTAAATCCTGTCGTCACTATATGTTAAGTGACACACTAAAAGCATTGTATTATTTCCCCCTTTTGCTAAAAAATAAGAGAAATTAAAATTTTCATTTGATATGCTAAAAGATTTAGAAAAAAACATTTGGTTTCAAGAATTATTCTGATCTAATATTTAAAAATAGTGCTGCATCCCATACTATTTAAGAATTCAGAATTAAATATCTAATTTATGGCATATCCTTGATAAACTCTCAACTTTTCTAGATTCGAGACGATATTTGCTTGTTTTTTTTTAATAGGCACTTTGCTCATTTGCATAGCGGCTATATTGCCTTATCATTAAGACAGCCATTACAATAGAATTATACATGCCCCTAAAATGAAAGTGCAAATATGCCAATTCTTGAGTCGAATCAACAATTTGTCCGCATATAGGTGAATTGTGCATGTTATTTACCTTTTGTTCATGTAAAATAAATAGTGTCTACTTTGCAAACTTTCGGCCTTTTCAGTTTGAAAATCGGAATGGTAACTGTAGTATAATTGCTATATAAAATAACGAAAAGCATAAAAAAGCAACATTCAAAACAGAACTAAAGATGCAATAAGAGATTGTGCATGATTTGTCCGCATTTAGGGACACACCTTGCAGGTTGAATTTTAAGATTAAAAGACTTGTATCTTACCTGCTTTCTTAAGTTTTTGGCCAAATCCTTTTACAAACATGATGATTTCATCCTTCCCATTTCGTAAATAGTCATATTTTAAGCATTTTTACTAAGAATTACAAAACATATTTGTAAATAACCGCCAAAGGAAGTTTTCAAAGTCACGTTAGTTTTAGATCCAAGACGGGAAAAGACTGGAATATCCGCAAATTTGATATAATATATATTTTCAATCTACAACGAAGATAAGTAACTTAATCAAAAAGGGCCAAAGTCACGTGATGCAAATCATATGAATAAAGTACCTATGATTTTGCCATATTTGTCTATTTTGAAATACGTATGATAACCTCTCAGACAAAATGTGTTTAGGCTTTTATGTCGTTCGATTGCCGTCTTATTGACATATGCCCAAGATCTCTTTTTGTTCTCAAAAAACTGTTAAGTTGAAAAACAATGTGCATGCTTTTTTTTAAATTTTTAAGTGCTTCTGGTGTTGTTATTCTTTAACATTATGTCTGTTTGGAAAAAAACTCCAATGATACAAAGGGACGATCGAAAATGCCAGCTGAAGAAAGAATGTTAACGGCATTACCAAAAGAAACCCCAATCATTGTTAAATTATAGGTGGGAAAATGAAAGTTCAATTAGAAAAGTCCCCAAGCAAAAGATGTCCGTCCTCCGGAGAAGATAATTAGTTCATAACTTTTCGAAGGGAAAGGGGAGACTCGATAGAGCAGCGCTTCCTTCCCCTTTCTTTCTTAAGAGAATGACGAATTAAACAATCATCTTCTAGAAAATCACCGAAGATTGAACAACGACGGACGGGGAAACAAGAGTGCTCAAGAAAAGTCAACAGTAACTGTTCTATAAGTGACCCCAAACTAGTTTAACGTCATAGTTGCGAGTTCAAAATATAATATTTATTTTTTTTAATGATGAATTTGTATTGATTTATAATAAAGTAGGTCTTTCAAAAAAAGAGGATGATCTTGACGTGATGTTCGCACCTCTAGATATCATAAACATTAAAATTAAAACAATCTCAATACAAACACATTGAAAACTGAGACAGATTATTACACTATGTCTATTATAGGTCTTTTCATTAGATGCTTCAAAACGAAAATAAACATTAAGAATTCCCCATTTCCATACTCAATTTTATTAAGAATTCCTAGTGTAATTTGTTTTTGTTTTTCATGAATGCTGATTAAAAAAAGGTAATATATTGCATCAATTTAATTTTGGTGCTTTTAGTTAAATCCTTATTGATCAATAATAGTTTAAAAATAATAATGGTCTAACGTATATGTTAAAACCGAAGAGCATGATTTGATTCTGTTAAGGCAATACATTGTAATGTGCAAGTTCTTGAATAAGACGTTATTTCAAAATTCAGCTTAAAACAAGGGGGTTTCTAACAGGGAAAGTGCGGAAAGCAAAGCAAAGTTATGACCATTAACAGATTGGTGAATATAAGACCGTTGGTTTTCGAGAACTTGAGAGTTAAGGAAGCACTTATAAGCTCATAAATTAAAAGTACATCTCACCGAGTACTACATTGTAGGTAGTCAAATATTTTTAACTGATATAAAAATTATCAAATTACTGATAAATTCTGTTTACAATTTCAAAAATTAATATTCTTAAATCTTCTCTGTAAATAAGGTCTGCTATGTTACTGATAAAGCAGGTGTAATTAATATTTGATTTGAAACTAAACGCTTGTACCAAATTTGACTAGGATGAAAAATGTCCCCTCGATGCGTTCAAGAGCCTGGAAACATTTCTAATGGATGATATGTTTGAACAACATCTTCATATAATCAGGAAGACCAGCTTCATTCCGTCTGTTCACAGAATTATATCATGATTGGAAATCCGACTGTCACTTGCAGTTCCGAAAGCTGGACTAGAGGACATCCTAACTGTTGTCTGTCATTCCTGTCAAATGGTATGTGCAGTGAAAATATTCAAAACCAAATGATTCAAAATTATCATTTGAGAACTGTGAAATCTTAATACTCAATTCTTATCCAAATTTAAGAAATCAAGTTATATACTTAAATTTTTCTATATAAAAAAATAGAATAGTGATTGGATTATATATATAAATGTATACATAAATACGTCTGAACCAATGACAACTCTACGACATATTTTATCCATTGGATCACCAGTGATGGTGATACAAGGCTGAAAACACATTCTGTATTGATTCACTTATAGGGTCTTTGCATCGGAACTAAACACATTTATTTAAAAACCAGTTGTTGGCATGACACGGGTTATGCTCTTCTCATATATTTTATGATGGTATGATACTAAACCCTAACGGAGGGATTGTGCCTGATATTCATATGATGAAGACATAATCTTTCAATCAGTTTAATTGAGGTCTGGAGCTGGCATGTCAGTTAACTGCTAGTAGTCTGTTGTTATTTATGTATTATTGTCATTTTGTTTATTTTCTTTTGTTACATCTTCTGACATCGGACTCGGACTTCTCTTTAACTGACTTTTAATGTGCGTATTGTTATGCGTTTACTTTTCTACATTGGCTAGAGGTATAGGGGAGGTTGAGATCTCATAAACATGTTTAACCCGCCGCATTTTTGCGCCTGTCCCAAGTCAGGAGCCTCTGGCCTTTGTTAGTCTTGTATTATTTTTACTTTTAGTGTCTTGTGTATAATTGGGAGTTTAGTATGACGTCCATTATCACTGAACTAGTATATATATTTGTTTAGGGGCCAGCTTAAGGACGCCTCCGGGTGCGGAATTTCTCGCTGTATTGAAGACCTATTGGTGACCTTCTGTTGTTGTCTGTTCTGTGGTCGGGTTGTTGTCTCTTTGACACATTCCCCATTTCCATTCTCAATTTTATTTTTACAGAGTTTGTCTTTAGTGCCGTGTGGAGACAGTAGAGTGCCTCCCGTGCTTCAGGTTTATGCTCTTATAATATACTAGATTATGGAGTGTGTGTCCGAGCGAGAACTTCTCTAGTTCATTACTTTAGGAATATTTATCAAAAGTAGTATTTCTATTTTCAGCCCCATTCTACTATTTAGTCAGACGTCAGTCGCTACCCTGATATACCCTATCTTTTGTTTTATTTTCGGGTAATTAATGACGGATAGCGTTTGACATCTTTAGCCGAACAGAATTATCATTTTACATAATTTAATTGATTGTATGCTGGTTCATATTCTGGACCCCAGTCTTTGCTCCTTTCTAATTAAATCCACAAACAAAAACAAATATGAAGCTTAGAAATGGAAAATATTAAATACTAAACTCGTTCAAAGGGTATCTACACGTCTCAATCTTCAAAATCGCTTATCTAAAATACTACCATCGCTAACATTTTAACAATAAAATCGTGGTTACCCTTCTATCGATAAGTGTCATGCCAAAAATGACTTACATGTCCCCGTCTTTCCACCAACAATACGGTAAGGTCCACGTTTAATGGTCGCACATTTTCTTTAAATTTTGAAACTGATATAACTTGAAAACAAACAGTATTATTTATTTACTCACATGAAACAAACCGGGATGCGGTATTCAGTACGTAGGTGAAACTGGGCGATTTTATCTAAACGCACGCAAGAACACCTGTATCGTTTTAAAAGACCCAATAAATTCAAAAGTATCATTTATCAACACCTTAAGAAGCACAATCATCCTATTAAATATTTAACAGTTCAACCTTTAGAAGTAGTAAATAAGCAGCCTGGTGAATCTCATTCAAAGTTTGTACGATCACGGAAAATAATTGAATTAAATTGGATTAAAAAATTACAGACAGTCTACCCTCTCGGTCTTAATGATAATATCATGGGAATTGGTAATATATCAAGAACCGATTCTGTTAACATTTTGGATATAGTTTCTAAAACTGTTCGTAAAACCGTTCTCATGGTCGTAGAAAAATCGCAATCAAAGAAAATTTCGGACCAATCATACCAATATTTCGGACCTAATTTCTATTTCAAAAACAACGGCAGACATTATCTGTTAACAAAGCTCTGTTCATTACCGGTTAATAAGTTAAATAAAATTTTAGAGGATTGCAACACAATTTCATATAGCAGTCCTAAGTATGAAATCGTTCAAATTATAATGGCATATTGTTATTCTAAACTGTTTCCCAAAATTGATCGCCCTGAAGATCATAAAAAACATTTTATTAAAATAAAGTATGTCAATAAAGGTTTTGATTTTGTAAATATTGCCGGTATTTTTAACGACCATTCTGTTAAAGAACAAATTCCTGGATATTTTGATAATACTGAGCTCCCTCTTATTTGTTATATTTACAAGAAATCTACCCGGAAATATGTGTTTAATTATAGCCAATTGTGTAAAGATGTTAATATCAGTGAAAATACACCTACTTCATGTAATTGTAGTAATTCAGAATACATTTATGGACCCATTTCCCATGTTATAACAGGAGATCTTAACATCGTTCAAGACCGAGAGTTAAAATCATTCCTCAGTAAAGGACCTAAATATCGTCCCCCGTCAATCATTAATTGGAATGAGTGTCGTAATATCATCCACGACTCACTCCATACTTACTGTTTAAAATGGATAAAACGGGAAAAAGCTGACAAAAATCTTTGGACTCTTTTTAATTCAGTAATGAACATAGTTGATATACGTATTCAACATTTTAAAGAACATTTTACTCTTAACAACAACCATAATAAACCTATTTCTCGTATCAAACATAAACTTAAAGAACTAGCCAAGGAATTTGTTTTGTCCCGGCCGATAAAGCTGCTAATAATATCATTATTGTTTGACGTAAATTTTACATTGAGGTCCTGAAAAAGAAATCACCAATTCACCAACATTCCAACTGACTCCATTTTCAGAAAACGACATCTGTAACAAACATAAACTTTTAGCTACCTCTTTACAAGCAGAACCAAATACAATGAAAGTCCCAACTATGTACTGGCTTCCGAAGCTACATAAAACACCTTACAAATATAGATTTATTTCGTCTTCAAGCCATTGTTCCACTACTAAATTGTCTATTCTTCTTACCAGTTCACTTGGTACAATCAAAACCTGATAATAAATTGTTCAAATAAGGCCTTTGAAAATAGTGGAATTAATTACTTTTGGAGTGTCAAAAACTCGTTGGAAGTACTTGATAAATTGCATGCTTATATTGGTGATTTTGAATCTGTTCAAAGTTTTGATTTTCTACCTTGTATACCACATTGCCTCACATTCTCATTAAGAAAAATTCACACACCTAATTAAATGGGCATTTAAAAGTCAGAATGTGAATACATATGTTCTAACTCTTTTAGGTCATTTTTAGTAGCAATAAACAAAAGAAATATGTCAATTGGACATGCTTTGATACTATATCTGCCCTTGAATTTTTACTAGATAATATTTTGTTCGTATTGGAGATTCCGTATATCGTCAGGTTATCGGAATTCCAATGGGGACTAACTGTGCACCACTTATTGCGGACATGTTTTGTATTGCTATGAGTTACAATTTATGACTAAAATCAGCAAAGACCCATCGAAACAACATCTGATACAAAATTTAATAATACTTTTAGATATTTGGATGATATATTGGCTCTCAATAATGACGACTTCAGTATGTATACTAAAGAAATTTATCCTGTTGAACTTACTTTAAATAAAGCTAATACTAACAATGACCACTGCCCTTTCCTCGATCTTGATATCCATATCATTAACGGAAAGCTTAATACAAAATTTATGATAAAAGAGATGATTTTCATTTCCTATCGTTAATTATCCATTTTAGATGGTGACGTTCCTTGTCACCATCTTACGGTGTTTATATATCTCTACTTGTACGATTCGCTCGTGTATGTAACAACGTTTCAGATTTTAACGAAAGAAATTTATGTATTACTGAAAATTATTACACCAGGGTTTTCGATATCACAAACTAGTCAAAACATTTACTAAATTTTATCATCGGTATAAGGACATCATTCGTAAATATAGCTCAACATGCAGACTTCTTATACGTTCAGGTATTTCACATCCAATCTTTTACGGTAATATTCTTTATAAAGCACTAAAATGTCAGTATTCACCTCAGAAGCTAACAAAACCTCTAAATAGACTTATTAAGAAGGGATATAGTTACGATACTGTTGTCAGGTCATTAAAGATTGCATATTTTGGCTTTAATATTGATTCACTTATAGGGTCTTTGCATCGGAACTAAACACATTTATTTAAAACCAGTTGTTGGCATGACACGGGTTATGCTCTTCTCATATATTTTATGATGGTATGATACTAAACCCTAACGGGAGGGATTGTGCCTGATATTCATATGATGAAGACATAATCTTTCAATCAGTTTAATTGAGGTCTGGAGCTGGCATGTCAGTTAACTGCTAGTAGTCTGTTGTTATTTATGTATTATTGTCATTTTGTTTATTTTCTTTGTTACATCTTCTGACATCGGACTCGGACTTCTCTTTAACTGACTTTTAATGTGCGTATTGTTATGCGTTTACTTTTCTACATTGGCTAGAGGTATAGGGGAGGTTGAGATCTCATAAACATGTTTAACCCGCCGCATTTTGCGCCTGTCCCAAGTCAGGAGCCTCTGGCCTTTGTTAGTCTTGTATTATTTTTACTTTTAGTTTCTTGTGTATAATTGGGAGTTTAGTATGACGTCCATTATCACTGAACTAGTATATATATTTGTTTAGGGGCCAGCTTAAGGACGCCTCCGGGTGCGGGAATTTCTCGCTGTATTGAAGACCTATTGGTGACCTTCTGTTGTTGTCTGTTCTGTGGTCGGGTTGTTGTCTCTTTGACACATTCCCCATTTCCATTCTCAATTTTATGTATATATAATTCGTCTAAATAACAGCCCAACAACGTTAATTCTGTAAATTTGCGGAAGCAAATTTTTGTTCTTCCCTGGCCGGGATTCGAACTCATGCTACTGAGATATCGTGGCACCAAATCGCCTTGCATAATGCCCGGCGCGCTAGACCACTTGACCGCCTAGGCTCGACATAAATCAAGCTTTCGGTCGCCGGATGTTACTTTTCCTCGTCAGTAAAAGGGTCAACGACGACAATGAAGCACGTGGTAATATGAATAAAGACACAGCTCGTTAAAGGGAAAACCGGAAAGATAATAAAAGCAAGGAACAACAATCGAAAATCAACAACGAATTGTCGAATTCGAATAAACCATCAGTGAATTTTTTGAAATCAAAAAGTGTAAAAATCAGTATGAAAAGTACTTTCATCAAGAAGAAGCAAAATATTAGCGGAGAAGCAACTGTTACATATCCACATTAATTAACCTATTCTTATCATTTTGTTTGAAACCCGACGGATACTATCATGCACCACTGTATGCTGGAAAGGTGTGTCAGGCAGTCAATACGCATTTCATTCTATTTTCTCCTAATTAAAAATTCGTGTTTTAGTTGTTTTACGTTCTTAGTCTTAATGTACAGGTGAAGCGATTCTATGCTGTATTTTTCTTGATAATGACATGATATTTTGTTCAAAGGGATTTTTGTAATGGCCTTAGGCTGTCTTCTGTTCCTTGGTCGGGTTGTTGTCTCTGTGACAAACTCCCCATGTTCATTCCCAATTCTAAACAAAACTATTAGGGTAAATTATACGGTGTGATAACGTATACTTTAAAATTCAGAACTAACATGATCAAGATGTTTCATTTGTTGGAATATTTGCTTTTTAACTATATTTGTTCCGTTAGTTTTTTCAACAGATAGTTGACATTCCTTTGGAAGCAAACTGTGCTTCTTCTCACGCCGAACTGCTCAATGATATCAAAAGAATCTAGAATTATCCTTTAACTAAACGTTCTCTATATTGGAGGATGTCCCTTCACTGAATAACCAAAGGATACCACAGCTGCGTTTATGTATGCTTCATACCTTGACTAGAAATTGACAATGAGGGCCGGTTAAGAACTAACTTTACGACGAAAAATTTGATTTATATTTTCCAATTATGACTGACTTTCCATTGTTATGTAGCAACATTCCACCACTAGTATCTGCATAATGATTGTATCTCATAGTTCATACAATATTCCAGGTTTAGGTTTCCTATCATAATTTCCTTGTTTGTGGATTGTAGCTTTAAAAAAAACTATTGAACCAAAGGTACTAAAAAGTAAAATGAAAGTCATCATTTCGAGAGTTTTACCGAACCATCATTATTTGATTGTTCGTTGTCTGTGTATCACATGATCATAGATAATTATGTTTGACTTGTCGTTGACACTACCACGCTCTGTCTTGTCGTTGACACTACCACGCTCTGTTTTATTCAATCATTGAATGCAATTTATCAACGGATTTTACCTACCATGGGAAAAACGATGGTTGCCACAAATGGAGCAGAAACATCCAACCCTTCCGAAACAATCCGGTTTTTATGGGTTTGTGATGCTCACTTTAGGTTTTTATCTGGTGTTTTGTGGACCGTTGTTTTGTTGTTTTTTTTCTTTGGTCATTGTGTTGTATGTTTTTCTTTTTATCTCCTCGCTTTTTTTGTACCAGAAAACGACTCTTAAAATTTCCTACAGACTAGAGTATAGATATAAAGACAAGTTCAAGGTGATCAAACTGGTCGGTAAATTGGCATAAAAGTCAGTTCATTTGCTTAAGTATCGGACATCAGTCATACAAAAGGGAAAATACAAAAAAAAAAAAAAAAAGATCTATCGACCTTGACGTACTTTGCAATCATGAATTATTCTAAATTCGAACAGAAAAAATTGTAATGGTCGAGGTATTTTTCGAATAATAGTTTTCCTCGGAGTACGTTTATCTAAATTACAATGTTGTAATGATTCTCACTTGTCTCCCGAATAATAATACCAAAATGACGTGATAGTAACTATTCGGTTAACAAAAACCTAATCAAATTGAAATATAAAACTTGATAATATATAAACACAATTGAAAATAAATGGAATTTAAATACATGAACATAAAATGAAAACACTTTATAAATTTCATTCGCCTACAGATTTCTTTTGGTTATATTTTTATGACATAATATACTGTATATATACAGCATGTGTGGGTACAGTGTAAAACATTTGAATACAATCCACATTGTAAGTAAAAGAAATATTATTTTATTAGATTTTTAATTTTTTACAAATCAGATGTCAATTAAAACTGGAATTATTATACTAACATAATATGTCCTACTAGATTAAAACATATGCATAATAATATTGGAGCTTAGAACTGGTTTATTTGGCAACAATTATACTACATGTATTCCCTGGTTATTTGTGTCGTTGGTTTGTCACATAAATGTATGATATCTTTTGATACATCTCATTTTATGCAAATAAAACTTCTAGAAGACAAATACCACCATTTCTTCGAATGAATGGTTGGTATGTAATATAAATAAGACTCATGTCTTTGTTCAGGCAATGACACATTTTTAGATATTTAATATATATCATTATCTTTTTGTAACTTGTGTTCTGAAATTGATATTTGTTCCTTTTCAATGAAAAATATGTAGATATGTTATTTCACAAAAATTGAAAAAAAATATTCGCATTTGCAAATTATCAAGTTATTTGCTCTTTACAAATTACAAACGTAGAAGATATGGTTAATGTGCAAATTAATAATTATGTGCACACGCTATATAAGTTAAGGCTTTAAAGTACACAGAAAAATATTAAACAACTATTGTAAGAAGTTGTATTGCTACTAGTGCACAAAATTATCAATTCAAATACAATTTACTTTTATCAATAAACCGAACTTTATCCTATTTCTTTCACCTCTTATAATATACTGATATTTTCCAAATAGGATTTGGCTTATGGTATTTGAGTACAATAAAATGCTGATTTAAAGAAAAAAATGTTTCTTGATTTTGCACTTCACTTGCATAATATAATAAAGCAAAGTGGAAAAAAATTAAATCAAACAAAACTTATTCTGTGTTTGTAAAAATGTATACAGTCGAAAAAATATGACAAAGCACATAAATATTTTCATTAAGCTGAAAAATCTTATAAATATATAAAATTCTTCTCTCAAAATTTGCACATAATATTAAAGATCTACCCTTTTGTTTTTTTTTTTCTGTTATTTTACAATCCAAGATGGCGGAAGACCTTAGAAGAACTTTGATTGAATATCATAAAAGTTTTACCAAGTTTCATTGTCAAGTTGATAATGGTTCCATATTTTGTACAATAACTCGAATTTTATTTCACTAATTTGATTTGTTAAACACTCAATAGCAACTTTTACATACATACATGTAATTATTAACTACGAGCAAGTAGAAAAACTTTATTGTATACAATAAACAGAATGGAAGAGATAAGGTCCATTTGCATTTTGGCAATTTTACATTTCAGTCATTCAAATGTTATGGATTTTAAAAGATTCACTAAAAAGGTATATTTTCCCAACACATTTTAAAATTAAAAGTACATGTAAGCAGAGTTTCTTCGATTTTGACGATTGCAAGACTTATGGATAATTGAAAAGGAGGGGTGGAACTCAATAATGTATTTGCTTACACCCTTTTATTTGGTTATTTACACTGTAACATATTGATGTAAGGATTAAAGAAAAGGAGTAATTTCGCTTTTATTACTTTTTCATCATTGCGTACTGCTTTATCTTTCGCTTATACTGCTTTATCTTGCGCTAATACTGCTTTATCTTGCGCTAATACTGCTTTATCTTGCTCTAATACTGCTTAATCTTGCGCTAAAGGGACATTTATATATTTTCTGTGAGAGATACATGTTTTGATATTGATATAAAATGGAACACATGTTAAAACAATATCTTTTGCTTTCATGTTAACTGATAATTTTGGTTATCAAACTGTTGTCATTGTTCCTGCAAAATCAAACAGAAAGGTATCAGAGAGGTAAGTTCAATATCAATATTTATTTTAATGTTAAATATTATAACAAAATGAATGTTTAAGTAAGTAAATTCTGACAGATGAAAAAGCAAAGATGCTGAAGATTCTAATGAGACGATAAAAAAATCATAAAAGTAGAAACAAATGGACAATATTATGAAGAAAAAGAAAAACGGAAGGACAAACAAGTCTACAAAACACTACAGAGAAAATAAAAAATCGGCAACACAAACTCCAACAAAATCCACACGGATAAGCAAACCCTTCTCCACTATTGGCACCGAGTGTAAAAAATACGTCAAGTTAATTTCAAAACGGGTCGATATCAGTCGTACATTAGGAAAAAAGAGAAACACAATTAAAAAATAACACATAAAATTTTGAAAATGTAGTTTATGGCATATATTTATCGCAAAAAAGCAACTGAAAGGGTGCTGTCAATAGCATTCAATTTGCGATTTTTCGAAAACATAGAACTGTTCTGCATTTACTTATATAAATGCTTTGATCCCATGTGTATTATTAGTAATCCTGGTGTGATCAGCAGTAAATTGAATTTACACAAGTTTTAAAAATGCATACACCCTGCGGTATACATTTTTGAAACCGGTGTAAAATTCTGTAGATTTAGTTAAGTATTGTTATTTATTCATTATATTTATTTATTTTTTTGGTAATTTTGACAAAATTAAATAAAAAAATATTTTAATTTTTAAATTTTATTTAAACTTTTGGCAAACTTATACTGCTGAATTGCTTGTTTTTTGTTTGTTTGTTTGTTTTTTTTTCTTTGCATTTAATTTTTTTTTTTCCAGAAGGGCAATTGACCAATCAGATTGCAAGATTGTTGTTTCATGAAAAATGAATACTCTTTATCATTTGCGCTCAATCTGTCTTCTCGAGCTCCACTACTGCTTACATGTAGGTCAAGAACCTTTAACCGAAAGATAATTAAGCAACATTTCAAAACTCTGATGCTCAATACACAAAAAAAAACATCGTTCAGTCGAAACGCTTTTCCTCATAGAAATTCATTTTTAAATCTACTTAAAATTATAAATTCGACAAAAACCAAGAAAGCAATAAAAAATTGAAAAGAAAGCGATAATTTATCTTGACAACTTTGATTGGAAAATCTGCTTACTTCAAGAATTCAGAATCTACACCATACCATTCCATAGAATAACTGTTATTTATTTAAACACATAAGATACCGATATCAGTCACGCGGTATTTATAAGTCAAGACGTATTCTAAAAGTCGGAGGAGCCAAATACAGTAAAGATCTTTGAACATCCAAAGAAACACTATACTAACTAGTAAACCAAACAGCCAGAACAGGATTGACTTTCCTTAGTGAGGTTTTGCATTTCTTTTAAGACAGTGTTCAAATTCGTTTCATCCGATACTTGTCTTTGTTAAAATAACTCTTTATTAGTTTTGTTGATACCATCTAAATTATACGTTTTAATATAATAATACAAAATTCTACAAGTACATACGTATTTCCTTTCACAGAGATTCAACATGAAAATTGGATTTTCCGTTGTCCTGATAGTATTTACTTTGAATATGCATGTCGTTAAAGGCTGGTATCACATTTCGAACCGTAAATACTTTGATAATTTGCATACATGTATAAAAATAAAATGATCTTTGTGGCTAACAGATGTAAACTATACAGAAAATGTTATCTCGCCGCTTTCTCATACAGTTGTTGTCAGATATCTCAATTCTTTACTTGTATTTTTTAAGAAATGGGTATTACTATATATACTCAATACTAGATTACACATTAAATTTCAGAAAATAACAAAAAAAGACTATAAAATGCATGTATTCATTGATTTTGCAAAAGATGGATGATAACTGATTCCAACCATGTATGCATGATAAGGATTTGATCAGTTATTTGATTTTGCAGTTAAACATGCATTTTACATAGTCATATCGCTATATATGTTTTGGATCGTCATTAAAATTAGCAACAGCTTCAGTTCACGAATTTTTGTATACTATATCTTGATCCTAGTATGAAACTGTATCCAATAAGGACGCGTAGTATGTATTCCCATGGTGACGGAAAAGTAGATGTTCATACTTTTCTCGGTGAACTTGACAGTATATTTTCTATCTATCAGAACTGTTTAGTAACAGCGCAGATGTGGTGGAGTACAATTCATACTGGCATGAACTTTTCCTAATACAGTCAATTATATATCACTACCAGTTGTTGTTATTAATACTATTGTTAAGACAGTTAGCACATGAGTTCAGATAAAATTGATAGTAATTTTCAGACTTTTTCAGTCTGTTCGAGTCAAATTCAGTACAGTTCAGTAAAACTACTGGACTATTCAGACTCTTCCTAATTAGAAGTGATTTGCAGTGTTCGTTATTTTTCTTTTTTAATCGTGGCATCTCGAAAAAGTGTAATTTAAAATCTCGTAAAAGGTGCAGATGTAATATTTTTCATTACAATATTCGAACATATATGCCATCGTAACAACAATCCCGTCCTTTTTTCCCAGTAATGTGACATCAATGTATAAGAAATATCAACGAATTTTGTACTAACATGATCAACACGACGGGTTTCACATGTGTAGCAGGATCTGCTTACTCTTCCGGGGCACATGAGATCACTGATATTTGACAGGGTTAGTGTTGCTCGGTATTTTGTTTTTCGTGTTGTGTTTTGTAGACTGTTCTTTGTCGTTTCGTCATCTTTCGTTTTTTGCCACGACGTTGTCAATTTGTTTTCGACATATGAGTTTAAATATCCGTTTGGTGTCTTCTGTCTATCTTTTACCGACCTTTGAAAAATTAATTCTGATTTTCTAGCTAAATCTTCAGATTAAGTAATGATGGCACCTATATAGAGTGTGATGTTAATTGTCGTCAACCATTAAGAAAACTGTAATGGAATCATAAATTTATCTCTTTCTAGTATTGTAAACTTTATCTATTAACACAGTCTTAAGATTAGAAAACAAATCTGGTTTTAGTCATTTCAATAGACCTATTTGATTGCAGATATTATCCATTCTTACCCCCTCCCTCCACCCAAGATGAAAGTAAATAATGCACCCATGTTTGATAGTGGTTCATTCATAATTCAAAATAAAATCATATGTTGTATTTTGTCAAAGTTCGGTACATGTAATAGTAACATTAACAGTACCAATTTAACTGTACAAGTTGCGTATTTCGACCATTAATCACTTTTCCGTTATGCCCAAAGCCAACATCATTGAAAAATTCAAAACTCATATAAATGTCCAAGAGCTGATTAAACAAATAAAACTTAAGTATAGCCAAATCAGGATAAGGAATAAAAGCTTTGCATGAAGGAGATACATTCCTCAATTAAAACGATTTCCTAAAATTAATAACAGGGAATTTCAATAAACAGAATTGTATTTTCATGCCAGTACCAAAGTTGAACTAGTGATACCCTAGTGCACTGACGTATCGACCCTGCGGTAGAAATAGAACTAATAGTATCAAGTCTTCATTTCACAGATTTTGCGAAATATATTTTCAGCATTTTTAGTAATGTCGACCATGTTATAACACTAGATATAGCCAGTAATATGATTTTGAACACATAAGTGTTTAGCCTTTACTGTTATCGCGTAGTAAACCCTATTTTAGACTATTTATTTATGACCGATGATATCAATTCATGATGGTCATACTCACTCAGCGCTAAACGTTTTATCACTTTTAAATACGGACAGTTGTGAGAATGATTAGTTTTAAAATAAAAAGAAAAATGTTTTAAATTAAGGATAATACATTATGCATGTATCCTGTTAAAACTTTGATGTTAAAATTCATCGTTGTTATGTCAGAAAATCGCCTTTTAATTGTAGCCAACAAAAGACACAAACCAATAATAAAATTTAACAAGATTTATTATACACTAGTTTACAAAAAGTATTACACAAAAAGAAATGTCAATCTTTTATCTTTTCTTTATCCGGAAATCTTCACGGGAATCCACAGAATATTATATCCAATTGGTCACAATCTAGTATGATGTAGTTTGTAAATAAAAGTGTCAATCCAACTGCTGAGAATGTTGATGTCTATCGATGTCTAAGTCTATCTATGTCTATGTCCAAATCTCTATATTCAACTAACTTTTGGGTCTGCATTTAAATACTCAAACGGAAATTTCAAGACAACGCTAGAAATATAAATTACGCATCTTTTGTTATGATCATTCTGGAAACGTTATGTAAGTGAAATAGAAAGTTCTAATCATTCCATTAGTATCAATGATTGTTCCAGTGATTTCTAAACTGCATAGTTGTAACACAATGTATTTTATTTTGTACACAATGTAAACATGTAAACATTCTTAGGCCAAACAAAACAAGTTAGGCCAACTAAATAAATATAATAGTTACAATATCATAACACCTCCCCCCTTGAAAAAGTTTGAGTGTAACAAAACTTTTCATGAATAATATGTATAAAATGCATAGTATATACAAAGTGTTTCAATAAGTTCTAGATAAAGCATCTGCTATTACATTATCTTTACCTTTAATATGTTTTACAATAACATCATATTCCTGTAACAATAAACTCCACCTAGTCAATCTCTGGCTCTTGTTTCTCATTTTATGTATGAAGGTGAGAGGATTATGATCAGTATAAACAAGAATAGGATGCACAGTGGGATTTAAATATACATCAAAATGTTGAGGTGCAGACAACAGTGCAAAACACTCTTTTTCAATAGTTGAATAATTTTTCTGATGTTTGTCTAATTTCTTATAAAAATATGATATAGGTTTTTCAACATTATCATCTGTCTCTTGATATAAAACAACTCCAACTCCTACATCGCTTGCATCAACGGCAAGTTTGAATTGTTTTTCAAAGTCTGGAGTGATCAGAACTGGATTATTAATTAAAAGTGATTTGCTATTTTCAAAAGCGTTTTGACAATTTTCACTCCAGATGAATTTAGAATCTTTCCGTAAAAGATTAGTCAATGGTTGAACAACAGTAGCAAAATTTGAACAAAATTTTCTGTAAAAACCAATCATGCCTAAATATCTCATAAGTTGTTTTTTATTTGTAGGAGGAGGAAAATTGGTAATTGCGTCCACTTTAGCCGTAATAGGTTTCACTTGACCTTGGCCAACTGTATGCCCTAAATAATCAACAGTGGCCTGGCAAAATTCACTTTTACCAAGATTAACAGTCAAATTTGATTGTGACAATCTATCAAAAGTATCATATAAATGTGTTAAATGTTCTTCCCAGCTATCACTACATAAAATAAGATCATCAATATAAGCATAACAGCAGTCTAAATCTTTTATAACATTATTGATCATTCTTTGAAATGTAGCTGGAGCACTTTTCATGCCAAACGGCATTACAGTATATTGAAATAAGCCGTCTGGTGTGACAAAAGCTGATATTTCTCGAGCTCTCTGTGTCAATGGGACTTGCCAGTAACCTTTCAATAAATCAAATTTGCTCACAAATTTTGCTTGCCCAATGTTATCAATGCAGTCGTCTATCCTTGAATCGGATAGGAATCAGATTTTGAAACAGAATTTACTTTTCTGAAATCAGTTACGAAACGAAAGGTTTTATCTGGTTTGGGCACAAGCAGACAAGGAGAGCTCCATTCACTGTTACTCGGCTCAATAATATCATTGTCAAGCATATATTTAATTTCTTGTCTCATAAATTCAAGTTTGAGTGGATTGAGCCGGTAAGGATGTTGCTTAATTGGAGAAGCATCACCAACATCGACATCATGACAAACAGCAGTGGTTTTGTTTGGCACATCTGGAAAAAGATTTTAAAAGAAAATACCAAAGCTTTTAATTTTCTCTACGATCAAAAGACAGATGTGCAAGTTTTGAATCTAAATTTGACAAAATTTCTGAATTTTTCAATCTAACTGTCTCTTCTATAGTTTTAGAACTAAAAGGTGGTTCAATTACATCTGGTTTGTCATGATTGTTCTCCAATTTAACCATGGCTAAAGTGGCAACTGGTTTACTCTAACCTTCATTAGTACGCTCAAAATATGGTTTTAACATATTAATGTGACACACTCTATTTTGTTTACGCCGACCTGGTGTTTTTACAATATAATTCAAATCATTAATTTTACTCTCTATGGTATAAGGACCACAATATTTAGCTTGTAATGGATGTCCAGGGACTGGCAAAAATACAAGTACCTTATCACCAGGCTCAAAAATCTGTCCCTGGCATCTTTATCATACCATATTTTCATCTTATTCTGAACAGTTTTAAATTGTTCTGAGCAATTTGACAAGCAGTATACAATTTTTCTTTAAATCTAGATACATAGTCTAGAAGATTCAAGTCAGTGTGTTCAGTAAGCCATTTTTCCTTAATCAATTTTAAAGGTCCCCTTACAGTATGACCAAATACCAACTCAAAGGGACTAAAACCAAGGGATTCTTGAACAGCCTCTCGGACCGCAAAAAGTAAAAAGTGAACACCATCATCCCAATCCCTGTCAAATTGAAGACAAAAAGTTCTAATCATGTTCTTCAATGTTTGATGAAAACGTTCTAAGGCACCTTGAGATTCTGGATGGTAAGCACTTGATCTATACTGAGCAATCCCTAACTGGTACACGACTTGCTGAAATAAACCTGACATGAAATTTGAACCCTGGTCGGACTGTATAGACTTTGGAAGTCCTACTAGCGTGAAAAATTTGATCAGAGCTTTGACAATAGTAGGTGTCTTGATATTCCTTAACGGAATAGCCTCTGGAAAGCGAGTGGAGGTACACATGATCGTCAGTAAATACGCATTTCCGGTCTTGGTCTTCGGTAAAGGTCCAACGCAATCAATGAGTACTCGGCTGAAAGGTTCTTCAAAGGCTGGAATAGGCAGAAGTGGTGCTGGTGGTATTTTCTGGTTAGGCTTACCAACAACCTGGCATATATGGCATGATTTGCAGTATTCTGCGACATCATTTCTAAGTCTTGGCCAGTAGAAATGCTGCAAGATTTTAAGGCAAGTCTTCCTTATACCTAAGTGTCCAGCCAAGGGGGTGTCATGGGCAAGACCAATAATTTCTTGCCTATAAATTTTCGGCACCACCACTTGGTATACCACTCTCCATTCCTCCTCTGGGGTAGCATCAGGGGGCCTCCACTTTCTCATTAAAATGCCGTCTTGATGGTAATAGCATTCGGCCACTTTGTCTGCTTCCTCCTGTGGTTGAGCCCTCTTGCTGAGCTGAAGAACTTCAGGGTCTTTATTTTGTTCTTCGACAAATTTCCTTCGGTCTAATGAATGGCTGTTTACGTCTGGCCATGGCATAATTACATTCTTGCTAATACTAGGTGGTCTTATTACGGCCTTCTCTGAGCTACCGGGACCTTCAATATCGGCTAGAAAGGTGTCAGAAAGGTCCATGTAATCAAACTGGTTTTCTTGCAAATCCTCATTTTGTTGTTTTCTAGCCATCGCCCTAGTAACGACACAAGCTGGATACAGTTCAGCATCATCTTCAGGTGATTTAGCATCCACCACCGGTTCACTGGTAACAATTGGTTCAGCAACCACTTTGTTCCTAGCTAGATCATTTCCTAGCAATAATGAAACACCCTCAACAGGGAGATTAGGACGAACACCCACAACAACCGGTCCAGTTATCAAATCTGACTTCAGATAAATACGATGGAGGGGACATCTATACAACCTAACTCCACACCTTGTAACAAAACGGAGGCACCAACAGAAGTCTCCTCGGACAAAGGCAACACACCTTCTAACAATAAAGACTGAGAAGCTCCAGTGTCCCGTAAAATCTTAATAGGCTGAGGAGTAGTATTATCAACAATAGAAACAAACCCATCAGACATAAAAGATTTATAATCCTCCATGTAATCACAAAACTGGACTTAAAAGCCTGACTCGCAGGACATTCCAACGTATTGGTAACACGAGGTGTCGTACAAGCACTGGTCTTGGGCTTATTATCTCTTTCATTCTTCTTCTGGAGTCTGAAACAATCAGCCATCAGGTGACCATTCTTCTTACAATAAGCACAAGTCAGTGACTTCTTCTCAAAAGTATCAAATTTCGGACTAGACATATTATAACTAGACTGACTCTTATTCTGTGCAACAGGCTTACTAACAGTACGCTCAGTGCTTTGATTCTTGTAATTTCCACTGAAGTATTAAAATTGTGACCTTTGAAACTTCTTTTATGTGAAAGGGTATAATTATCGGAAATAACAGCTGCATCTTGTAATGTCTCAACAGTTTTGTCATCTAAATGTGTTTTAAGTCTAAATGAACACATTGCTTGAACTCTTCTAATAACATCAGTTGTCTTAGGTTCTTAAAATTGTTATCTATTTTGACGTAAGCCATTTATCAAATAGGTCTTCTTTTCCCTAGCAAATTCAACATAGGTTTGTGAATCAAACTTTTATAAGATCTAAACTTCTGTCTATATGCTTCTGGCACTAGCTCATAAGCTTTCAAAACTTCCTTTTAACCGTGTCATAATCAGAACTTTGTTCGGATGAAAGTGCTGAGTAAATTTCAGCGGCCTTGCCCTCAAAAACACTTTGCAGCATTGTAGTCCAAAAGGCTTCGGCCATTTCAAATTATGAGCAATTTTCTCAAACTGTGGAAAATATTTATCGACTGTTTTTCACAAAATCTGGGAACTAAACGTATATTTTTGCTGCATCAAAATGTTCTGATTTCGACTGTACATTAGTGTTACTTTCTCCTTTGACCATTTCAATTTTTATTTTCTCCATCTCTAACATTTCCTTCATTTCAAGTTCTGCCTGTTTTAATCTAAATTCATCTTCTTTTTCTTTTCTTTTCTCCATCTCTAACCTTTCTTTCATGTCAAGTTCTGCCTGTTTTAATTTAAATTCATCTTCTTTTCTTTTCTTTCTCCATCTCTAACCGTTCCTTCATTTGAAGTTCTGCCTGTCTTTCTTCTTTTTCCAATTGTTTTATTTTGAGTTCATGTTCTAATTCAAGCTGTTTTAATTTGATAGCGTCAACATTTTCGACCTTAAGATCAAGAGCCTCTTCACCTAAAATTTCTGCGTCAACTAATTTGTCTATTACCAAATTTTTATAATTTGTTTTCTCATAGATACTCTAAAGTCTAATTTCAGATGTTTAGCAAGCAACACTAATTCCTCTTTCTTTAAATTATCAAACTTCTCCAGGTCTGGCGTTTTCAAAAATTTACCGGCATCGAATGCCATATTGTAGAATTTTGTTGGCTAATTCTAATAAAAATACTGAAAAATTTTCAATGAGATATTTACGTTATCCCGAACACGAGCCCCCAATTTCTGTTATGTCAGAAAATCGCCTTTTAATTGTAGCCAACAAAAGACACAAACCAATAATAAAATTTAACAAGATTTATTATACACTAGTTTACAAAAAGTATTACACAAAAAGAAATGTCAACTTAACTGTCAAAATATGAGTCCAGTCTTTTATCTTTTCTTTATCCGGAAATCTTCACGGGAATCCACAGAATATTATATCCAATTGGTCACAATCTAGTATGATGTAGTTTGTAAATAAAAGTGTCAATCCAACTGCTGAGAATGTTGATGTCTATCAATGTCTAAGTCTATCTATGTCTATGTCCAAATCTCTATATTCAACTAACTTTTGGGTCTGCATTTAAATACTCAAACGGAAATTTCTAGACAACGCTAGAAATATAAATTACGTATCTTTTGTTATGATCATTCTGGAAACGTTATGTAAGTGAAATAGAAAGTTCTAATCATTCCATTAGTATCAATGATTGTTCCAGTGATTTCTAAACTGCATAGTTGTAACACAATGTATTTTATTTTGTACACAATGTAAACATGTAAACATTCTTAGGCCAAACAAAACAAGTTAGGCCAACTAAATAAATATAATAGTTACAATATCATAACATCGTCCAAGCCTGCACGCATTATACATGTTATAAGAGACATTAAAAAAATTCTCGACTTTTGTACATATCCTGTTGATTGCTTAAACATAGCTAATTTTTTATGGGAAAATATTGTACAAAAAGGAATTTTCTTAAATCCGGGGTTCCATTTTATATTTAAGAAACCAATGAGATTTCCTTTGAGATTAAAATACAAGTACTTATCTCCTATACACCATTGATCTGAATATTTCAAAACAAATTATTCTCGCAAAGTTTAAAATCAAGTTCCCTATGATAAAAGAGTAAACGGTAACATCAAATTATGGTAGGAAACATACTGTTATAAAGCAATTTGTCCCATTTAAAGATCTTTATGTATTTTTGGCTTCAAAATTTCCGACGAAACGTATAGAAGAGTAATTCTAAATTAATTGAATAAAAATACTTAGTAGTTCATGCCTTTTCTAAATGTCAACTTTGTTTTCTTTATATCCAGATGTATGTGGTTACCAATGATACGATCCAAGATTCAGGAGCTAAGGAGTGTTAACTTCAAAAGGCTCATGTTGTGGAACAAGTTCATACGATTATCGTTATCGCAGCTGTTGCGGGGGGAAGGTGACCTCTAAAGGCTCCTGTTGTGAAACAAGTTCATACGATTACCGTTTCCGCAGTTGTTGCGGGGGGGAAGTTCACCTCTAAAGGCTCCTGTTGTGGAACAAATTCATACGATTATCGTTTCCGCAACTGTTGCGGGGGGGAGGGGAAGTTGACCTCTAAAGGCTCCTGTTGTGGAACAAATTCAGACGATTATCGTTTTCGCAGCTGTTGCGGGGGGAAGTTGACCTCTAAAGGCTCCTGTTGTGGAACAAGTTCATACGATTATCGTTTCCGCAGCTGTTGTTATGGCAAGGTCACTTCAAAAGGCTCCTGTTGTGGCACCGTTTCTTATGATCCACGTTTTTGAATGTGTTGTAACGGTCGCATTTGTTAAATGAAATAAAATATGTTCATTAAAACATATGTAGTATCGTATTGTTAATGTAAACGCTAAACGAAAAACAAGCAATAAATTATTATTTTGTATGCCCTGCTTACGATAGTCCTGGCGCATAATGTTGTCTGTTCTTTGTGTATGTACGATAGTCCGTCCGTCCCATATCATGTTGAAGTTTTTTTTTCCAATGTAGTTCACCTTTAAGTTGCAGTCACATGAACTTGAACCGTGTACTGTCCAATTACAATGCTGACGGTTACCGGAACATGGCAATATGATAGTGTGAGTGGAGAATAGTGTTCTTTGGACAACCATTCTTTTTGTCTGCTCTATTTAGAATAGATTCAAATACTGTATAAGCTGGCCCGATTAATTAAACCGAAACATCACAAGCAGGAAAGAATTTTGAAGATATACGTTCTACATAAAGTATCTATCAATAATGATTAAATATGTTTAATATTTGAATAATATCTTATTGAGAACAATAGAAATTTCATATTGATAGAGTATTTGAAAGTACTATAATTTCACTAGGAACACTAGGAGGTTTGTTCATGTATACTTTAAATTCAGATATTTAAGGTCAAGGTCAGTATGATGCTTTTTCATACAAAGTTTTGTCAATCTATGTGCACAGTACAAAATTATTCACCAAACATAAAACAGACAATGTTTCACTATCATATTGGTCAAAGGTCAAATTCAAGGTCATTTTCTTGCCATAATGTTGTCAATTTCTCTCCGAATTGTACAATGTAATGTATAACTGTCGCGATGGTACATTTCTTTTTCTTTTCTTAAGACATAACATGATTAACGCTTTTTACAACCTAATCAAATTACAAAATAAAGCTTTTAATTTTCATAACTACATTTTTATGCTCCCACCGTGGAATTAGACAAAAATGTATGGGTTATATCTAATTTTTGTTTGTTTTCTTATGCAATTGCTGTGACGCTATCACGGAAAGATTCTTTAAAATTTCTTAAACTTTCAAAATCTCTACTATTCTATCATTGACTTCCAAAAATCCGGAGAGTCGTGTCCCGTCCCTGACTGATTATAGGCTGAATACATAGTTTTCTTCATAGAATTAGATAAGATAAGATCAGCTAAAATAAGATAATCTTTAAAACAGACTCAAAAGGTCCATATATATATGAAAATTACACCCAACAGTTTTAGAATTAGATTTTTATGCTGACAATTTTTTTGTCCCTCAACGGGATTCGAACTCACACCTTTGATACTCTACAGCACCAATCGCTTAGTCTAATGTCTAACGCTCTAGACCACACGACCACATTCATTATATAACAATATAACTTCAATAGTCGTAGTGTTACCTCGTCACGAAAGGCGAACCTAGAGATAGACATAAGACATGTGTTTTAAGCGTGTTTAGATGTTATATCATTATTTTATACACAGTGTATTTTTATTTGTCAGCAATCTAACTCAACAATTTTTATATACCGTATGGGATAATGATTCAATTCATTATACAGTCACTACGAAAAATAAGTATATCATACAAACAAGTCTAAGCAAGTGACAACCATACAATATTTATGCCCACTGGATCTCAGTGTGTTTGAGATACAGAGTTAATGCAAAAATTTATAATTAAAAATTTAGTTTAACTCGTTGTACATGTGTTGTATCATAGTACACTGCTGAAGAATATAATAAATCACTTCTGAGAACTGTATTAACCAACTGATTTTAAGATACTTTCAAGCGATTTAACATTCTTAACATTGACTTTCGCATAATTTCCTTGAAAGACATAACTTAAATTAAGACACACATATTACTTGGACTACATCTTTATTGGTATCCTTTTACTATTTTGAAAGCATTTTTTATACTTTCATGCATATTATTTAGAGAGGTAGACTTACATTTAGACCATAAAGATACACAATAGACATTCATAAAGTAAGACTGAAAAAAATTGAATCTTCATCTTGTTAAATTTTCGCTTCAGCATGTCAACTTTCCTGCATGTACTTTGATATCATCTCTTAATGTCACAATTATCATTTAAATCCTTACAAACCATATGTCCAAGATATTTAAATTCATCATCAAATTGTAATAAATTACCACATAAATAAAATTTGGGAACATTGTACAAAATCATACACAAAGATTTCGTGACATTAAATAAAATATCATTTTCAGTAGCAAATTCTTCACAAATAGATTAAAGTAAACTGATGGGCTTAATATACACATATCATGAGCATATCTATAATTATTCATAGGAGTTTTATTCAAGTAACAACCCACATAAGCAGATATAAATAGAGAAGATTTTGCGCGAACTCCTCTAAGAACTGCGTTTCAATGATAACAGTTTTATAGTCATTTGGAGCATCATCACGAGTATTTGGTACGTTTATGCTGTTGTTTGAGGTATATGGCAAAACCGACTGTTACCTTGTTTCCCCTTCACAACAGTTAAATCCGAATCAACCATAGTAGTATATTGTTGCGATTCCCTTTTGAATGCAGCAGCATACGTATTCACGTTATTTTTATCAATGGCAGCCAATTTTTCATTTTCAACTACTTTTTTAACTCTCTCAAGCTATTGTCGAGGTCGATTACAGTATTATTATTATCACCTAAATCACCTAAATCCCCTTCATTACTTCACTCTTTCAGTTGAACAATGTTCTTAACATCCACAGTATTACGATGTTGTGAAGTTTTTAACTGCAGTATCAATTTCACAGACGACTTTTGGCATTCAGTCAATACTGATATATAACATTTCAATGATTCGATTTCTTTCATTATATTTGATACATATATATGATCAAAACTTATTGACGGCATTTTGAAGATGTCACGCGCGATGAAGCCAGGAATATCATCAGGATCAGAATTATAAATTGCTGACAGAATATCTTGTAAATTTGTCTCATATTTTTTCGGTCCTTTCCGTGGAATGCATCTGACATTATCTGCACATAAATAATATAACAAACGCTTAGAATATTTAATTTCAGTCTTGAAAATTGTCTTCGCATAGATTTACTAGTACTTAGACAGGGAAAACCTTTAATAAGTATACCAATAATTGGATGTATCGTGATTTCGGACAAACCTGATCGTCTACTGAAGGAAACTACGGGAGTAAAAAATGTAACAATTTCGCGGATGAGTCACGAAAAACCAATTGCATTGTTTGTTAATGATACAACTTCTTAGATACAGTTTATGAAAAGGATATTAAATGTCGAATGTAATCTTTTGAAAACAATATTCTTTGGTAGTCCTTATTTCGATAACTTATTCAAAACAAAGACAATCTTTGACTTGCTGACATGAAGATTGACAATTAAGACAGGAATAATATCAAAAGAGTTGACTCGATGCGACAATGTTCAAAAGTTGCAAAATTTATAGGATACAAAACACAATCCGTCGGAATATTAACCATTATGGTCCCTATTGGCAACATTCAGGTACGTGCATGTCATCATCTCTTTAAATCTTGATTGATTACTAGTATTAAACGTTCAGTGGTAAATATTTTATGCATGTTTATACCTATGAAAATGTGAATATATTGGATAGAGGCAGATTATTTTCTTATCATATTATAATAACGGAAATGGCTACTGGTAAAAGCAATAACATAATTATCCTTTTTGATATAAATGATCTGGACGGATTAATAAGAATGCAAGGCATATATGAGACACTGCGGGACCTTATGCACCATAGAGAAAATGAGGTTGTTTGTTGAAAGAGTTTCTGATTCTACAGAGTAACTCTTTTTCGAAAGACATCCAAAAGCTGACCATCAAACAAGTAGGATAAGAAGCTTTTGAAGACAACAAACAAACAAAAAAACTATCATGATTTGATTGACCGTTATGGAAAATATCGGTGTTACAGAATGTACATCGATATTTTCCAATTGTCATTCCTACAATCCCTTCCTCTATTTCGTCAATGTAACATTACCGAATTGCAACTTGTCATGTACATTAATTTACGAATTTTAACTTAAATTCAAGTTTTCCATAATTTAGTTACCAGCTAAAGTTCAGTGATGCAGATTTATCAACTAAATCACGGAAAAAATCAAAAAAAAAATCGTACCAATATGATACTTCACTGTGATGACAATTAATGTCAAAATTTGTCGTTTGTAGTTTCAAATGAGATGTGGTATGATTGCAAATAAAACATCTATCCATCAAAGTTCAAATAGAGTGGATGTAAGTAATTATAGGCAACCGTTCGGCTTTCAACATTGAGAAAACCCATACAATATAGTCGGCTATAAAAAGCCGCGACATGAAAAATATGAAACAATTCAATTGAGAAAACTAACGGCCTAATTCATAACAAAACAATTTACGAAAAAAACGTATGTTTTTGAAACATTTGACAGACATGAACCAACAACAACCACTGAAATACACGATCCTGACTTGTGACAGGCACAGACAGAATGTGGCAGGGTTAAACATGTTTGAATACGCTAATCATCACCTAAACTGGGTTAATGGTGTATACTTGAACATTATTACCATAAGTTTGTTGCTTTTAGACTTGTTTTACATATGTTTTCATTGTCTTTATTTAGTTTTACAGATATATTTTGTAATACTGCTGATTTTCGATAGTTTTCAGGGTAAGTTTGGATTTGTGATATTATTCTATCAAGAAATCTTAAAAGTATGGTTGCTTTGTAATAATTCTATCTACATGAGGTTTTTGCTAATATTTCATATTCAATTTCAAATGATCTAATGTATGCAAAAATGTTGAACTTGTTAGTTAATAAAGCTTTAACTTTATAGAAAAGACAAATACAGTCTCAAGCTGTATCAAAATATCAAAAAAATATTTTTTGTCTCATTATAATATAATGGAATATTAAGAATGTTCTAGTAGCTCCAGATAAGCAATGGTAGATTCCATTTTATATAAGAAGCAGGTATTATACTTAATTGCAGTTATTTTGTTTTAATAAATGAAAACTAGTTATGAACACTTGGGAGCTTGCAATCTGGCGATACTTATATTTTGGTATTGTAAAGGGTCATGATTTTCTCAGATTATTTATGACTAATTCATAATAAATCCTTAAGACGTATATTGATTGATCTTTAAGTTTAATAAAATGGTGTTTAACGCCACTTTCAGCACATTTTTGCTTTTTCGTGGCGGTCACTTTTTAAGTCGGAAAACCATGATGTATTTGTTAGTTGTAATGGGCTTTCAACTGGCTTTGAGAACTTTTAGATTGGTACTTGGTATCGTTTGTTCTTTTTGTTGATTTTTTTTCTGTGCGTCGAGTTATTCTGATGCATATGGAGCTTTCCAACTGATTTTATCGCTTTTTCTTACGCTTTGATGTCACACCCATGTTCTTGTTTTCTAAGGATGAGTTTAAGTACATGTGCTGTGTCTGTCCCATTTAGTGGTTGTGGTTGTGGTTGATTGCTGTTTTGTTTGTATTTTGTTTTAGAATAAACCAGTCCGCTGGTTTCCTTATTTGAATTGTTTGATATATTTTCATATGGGGGTCTTTTATAACTAACTATACGGTATCGTATGGGTTTTGTTCGTTGTCATTCTTTGTAAGACGGTCCGAGTTTTCTCTTTAGCTTTCAACTCCTCTCCATCCGAGATTTCGTTTATCTTATAGGTAGTAAAACACCTTGATACACAGTTAAGAAAAAAAATTAAAAATGACACTCATAATGTTTAACTACCCTCATTCCCTTGCTTTCTAACAAATAGGGCTTAATGTTTGTGTTATACATGTGCATATATATTGAAACATCATCTTCCATAGATTTGATTGCCAATAGTCAAAATGACCGATGGCACAAAATTATTTAAACGCTCACCAAACGCCTTCGGGCACCGAGCCGACCGTGCGAGGGCTGAACAGCCAGTCAAGGTCGTTAAACACTCCCAGTAGTAGTACGGATGTGAAAATATGGACTGTCAAACACACAAAAAATGGCCTATAAAAAATTTTAAAAAACAATCTTGGTGTTCTTGGAAGGCTATTTTATTCTTCAGCTATCTAAAAATCAATTTATTGTACAAACACTTTCATATTTAAAAAAATCACCTTCGCCAAAATGCGAAAGTAAACTTGTAACTGTGTATTGCTACCATAGACGATCTATAAATTTGTAACCACTCACCACCAGATTCTGCACTTTCAGTTACACATACTCACCATGAGGTCTATTTGGAACAACACACGTACAAAGAAACTAAAGAATCATGTGATAGGGTTAATGCCAGTCTGTGTAAACTAACTGCTCTTGTCCAAAAACAACTGTCCGACATTTTTTCAACTCATGGTTTCTACCAACCGTACATGTAAGTTAACTAGATTTTGTTTACTTATATTGATATAAAATCATTTTCAAAATCATATGATAGGTGATTGATTGATAAAAGTGATAGTTCTGGTTACAAAAGACTTTGACATATGCTTTAACGTTCCTTTTCTTTTTTAATGGGATGTTACCGCACTTTTTGTAAAGAAATGTAATATAAAAGTGTTTGTGTTTGTATGTGTGTTAAGCCAGAGTAGTTCTGATAAACCACCGACTACTAACAAGTAACAAACATGTCTCATCATTGCTTCGCCTCACATCACAGTGCGAAGCTTTTAGTTCCATTCGATATTCACTCCATCTCGACGCTATTACTGAACAAATATCGATTCTGATAGGTTGCCGTATGATGTGACTTAAATTCGATTAGCTATAATGAGATATATGATAGGGAACACTATCGAAGCACTCCATATCTTTTTCGAAAGGTTAAACTTGTATACTGATAGATTATAATTTAAACAGTGTACGGATGAGTGCAATTAGAAGCTATGGCAAAAATATTAAATTTAATTAAAATCACTTTACGTACAGGGAACTTTTTATCGGTAGTTTAAATACTAGAACTATATTCTGAGATAGGCAAAAGAAAAGCATATAGTGTTTTAAAATTAGACTTTTAACCTTTATTATGTGGTAAAACTATCATTTTGCTCAACCCAAAACAAAGGGCATTCGTCTATTACGTATTCTTTCATTGGTATCAGGACTCGCAATAATATGTTTATTTGCAAGTTTTGAAAACAGCACTTTTTTTTTCTTTCTGAGTTCAAACTTGTTTTGTGTTATCAATAGACAATACAGTGAAAAGTAAAGGATAACATAAGGAAAAAAGGTATTGATGCTTTATAATTGTGCATGTACAGTTTGTTTCAGGGAAATTTCTTTTTGGACAAATCATAATGGTAGTAAAGATTTACTAATTGAAGGACAAGAATATTATTCAGATTTTCCAACCAGTGCCGACAGTGAAGATGAATTTTGTATATATGCAATTTATAATAAAAACACAACCCTTTTTCGATGGGTTCCTACAGAGTGCAATAGTGAAAATATTAAAATTGGGGATTGTTGTTATTTTGGACTAATGTTTCATGGTAAGTTATGGAAATTTAAGGGAAATGTATTTGTTTTGTCGTGGACTTTTTGGTAATTTTATATCTTCCTTTTGATGGCTTTGTCTTTTTATCTTTTTTTGTTTTTCTCTTGTTTTTGGTTGTGTGTGTGTTTTTCATGTTTTTGTTTTTTGTAGTTTTTTTATTATATTTCGCAGAATAATAAAAAAAAAAACCCAAATACACACATACACAAACATACAAACTAAAAAGCCGAAATCCGTATATATTATCTAAAACAGTACATAGAGCATTGGAATGGAAAACATGCCATAACGATCTCCTAGGTAACAAACACCAATCAGTAAGTCACTGTTTCTTTTATTTCTGAATCATCAATTTGATAAAGGACAGTTTGTAAAGGAAACCATTAAATGATACCAATGTTTTTTTTAACTGAGAAGACACATGGACGGCCACCTTGTACCTTGATGAAGTAACACATGAAACAGCTGGCAAAATATGCAAAAAGGATGGTGGAGATCTAGTCGATGCAACAAAATTTTTAAATGATTTGATACGTTCTCTTTATAATGTTCCTTGGTCAGATACAAGGTAAGGATAACAAGGCGATGGAAAGTATTTGATTATAAAATTACTGTATATTTTAAAGGATTAAAAAGTCGCCACTATGTATCCGACAAAAAAAAAACTTACTTGGTAAAATTCTGCATTTTATTCAGGAACTTTTATTAAACTACTTGATGATAACTGACAAGAATTGTGTATGTTTTGCAGATTTTAGATTATATATCTAACACGTGCTTTAATATTTATGTGTTCATGCATTTGACTTAGATATATATATTTCTTATTCTATTTTCAAAGCAAACAAAGCGGAAAAACGAAAACACGAAAAACACGAATACGAATACAAGAGACCGTGTTTAGCCTTCTCGTTTCGTCATATAAACACCAAAGGCAAAACATAGAAATATCTGCATCCGGCTAATAAAAAAATACAAACTAACAAACACAAACCAAAAATAGGAGGACACAGGCAAATGCATGTTTATTCAAAATAGAAAACGGACAAAAATTTACACCATAAAGCTTATATATGTTATCCAGTCTTGCTTAAACATATAAGATTATAACAAAATGTTTTCAAGATTGTCATTAGTTAAAATCAAAACTGATTTAACTCGTACCCAAATGAGCGTTTGGACAAACAAAATCAGACGTAATATTAGTATGTTATCATGAAAGCGATAAGAAAACATAAAACTTTGGACAATACGAACTCAAACTGGAGAGATGTCTGGGTGAGAATTTATGAATATCGCGGACCAAAAAAAAAATAAAAAATAAATAAATGAAATTCTAAATAAATTAACGTTTAGAATAACTCGAGTTAATATTTTAGATTAAGTATGTTATAGTGTATCTGATCTGACGATGTATTCATCTCAAAAGTAAATAACTCTATGCTTACCTTTCCTGATCACCTGATATCCTTCCCATGTTTTTCGTAGGGTTGGTGTTGCTCAGTCTTTATTTGTCTGCGTTGTGTTTTGTGTACTATTGTTTGTCTGTTGGTCTTTTTCTTTTGAAGACATGGCGTTGTCAGTTTATTTTCGACTTATGAGTTTGAATATCCTTTTGGTATCTTTCGCCTCTCTTATATTAATAAAGATTTTACAAATAACATAATATTTTTATATTAAATAGTAAATGCTATTAAATAAAGTTATATAATCATCTCATTGTTATATATCAACATGAGAAAATATTTCAGTGTTCCAAGCTTCTGGACACAACAGGTTGTGCAAGTAGACATTGAAACGTCAACATTCCCAAAACAAAGCAAGGAGAATGCGTGCGTATACGCTGTTATAAAATATGATCTGGATTCATTACCTGAAATAGAATTCTTCGCTGGCTCATGTTACTCAGCAAAATATAGTTTTATTTGCATGAAACAAACCAATAAAGTTTCTCCTGTCAGGACTGCACTTACAGGTCAGTATAATTAAAACGTGTAATGATTGTTTTTTTTTTTTTATCATTTTTGTGTTTCCAACTTTTTATATGTTTTACTTTCCTGAACTATGCTCTCCAGTGTACCTGGGGAAGCTTAATCAGGAAACACGTGTTGCACACTACAGTTATATATTTTGATTAAAGTTCTATATACTGATATTATATACTGGTATTAAAAGCTCAGTTATAAACAATGGTTGGATTTCAAAACCTATAAGCATTTTTCGTGGGATTAGGCAAGGGTGCCCATGCAGTGCGATAATTTTTGTAATTGCTGTTGAAATTTTAGCATGTAGGATCAGACAAGACCACGACCTCAAAGGCTTTGAAATTAAATTTGATGGCAAAACTCACACATTAAAGATTAGTCAACTAGCAGATGATACAACTCTTTTTCTAAGAAAAAAACAAGATATTTCAAAAGCTCTTTATATGATTGAAACATTTGGAACATTGTCAGGGTTGAAATTAAACAGAACTAAAACTGAGGGTGTTTGGCTTGGGAAACAAAAAAAAACTGCAAAGATAAACATGAAAATATTAACTGGACAAATATACCTGTAAAAAGCCTAGGTATATATTTTGGTCATAATAAAAAAAGAGTGTCAAAGAATAAATGCTGAAAAACTTTTAGAAAAATCAGTAAAAATCATTCTTAATTGGAAAAAGAGAAACTTAACCATGATAGGGAGGATCACAGTTACTAAATCATTAATTATTCCTAATATTACATTTTTAGCATGTGTCTCGACCATAGATAAAGAGTATTTAAACCAGCTTAAAAAAATGATATATGAATTTTTATGGAATAACAAAACGGAAAAGGTTAAACGTTCTGTACTAAGTTATGACAAATTAAATGGGGATTAAAATGATTAATTTAGAGAAATACACAGAAACAATAAAATTGGTTGGATTAAAAGATTAAATGCAGAGCAATTTTAAACTGGACTGTAATACCAAAATTTTATTTAAACAAATTCGAAACAATCTTCTTATATTGCAAATGAATCTGGATAGTGTTAATTCAATACCAG